>JASANB010003267.1:0-20601 GCA_030248155.1 Sabatieria punctata
CCCCGCACAAGGGCACGGCACACAGAAACAGCTTAAAATCCGGGTCTGAAACACACATTTTCAGGCCATATATTTACAGCTTCACAAAAAAAATTGAACCAAGGCAGCAAGAAGGACGTGCATTACACTCAATTATAGATCTCGCCGAGCTGCGGCGAATAAAGGGTTGGCTAGTATTCTACAGTTAGAAATGAGGAAATAGCAAGATCTGAAACTTTACCTACTTTTCAACACACTGCCCACCTTCAGAAAAATTTAAATTTTGGGCGAACAGTTGAAGGTAGGGCGGCACTGAGCATTCACTTTTCCACCGTGTTTATATTGTATCAGTTCAGACCAATTTGTCCTAGCTTTCATACCCGCTTGGAAGGCCGCAACAATGGTATTGTATTTATGATCTGCAGCCAGAAAAGCAACATACTTTCCTTCTGTAAGTGTTCGCGTTCCTCCTTCTGCTTTACGGGCTATCAAATGACGCCTAAGCGGTTTCAATCGGTATACTCAATCAAAAGTTATGGCCAGAAGAACAGAAAACAAAATACAGCATTTTTACGGAAAAGCCCTTGATTTTCAATTTTCAAGCTACATTTTCTCAAAAAAGGGTATTTCGATTTTGCTATTTTTTATAGGGAATAAATATCGCTACATTTTCCTATATTCCGATCATTTGATTCGCTCTTGTTTTCGGGAAATGGTGCCGAACATAAGTTGAAAAAAAATTTTTGTTATGTTTCTTATATCAAAGTATGATTGCGTACAAAGTTTCAGCCAAATCGGTGACTATCGCCCAAACTTGTACCACTCAAAGGTCGCCATTAACTTAAACTGGCTCTTAAGATGTTTTTGAACATTTCGATATTTTCCCACTGTGCGTATGCATACAGTGTACATAAAATATTGCAAATGCCAAGAAGTTTTTTTGCGCAAGCATTGGATTTTAAAACTAGTGAAACCTCATGCTCTCTTTGTGAGAGACCCTAGAATCGAATAGAACCTGAATGAGACCCCAGAATTTTTGAGAATTTAGACACCAAACTAGATAAACTATAGCCAAGGTTAATCTTTAACAGTATAACTAAACTGAATCATACATGTAGCTGGGTTATCGGCTGGGGGGATTTTTCTGATCCAAAATAGGGTTTCAGGGCTATGCCCAAAGGGGGTTTCAGCGACCTTTTTTGGTGTCCAAAAGTGGGTTTCAGCGGAGCTTTCTCCAATGCATCTTTTGCTTCCTTTGAGCAGGCGCTGAGGAGGAGAGGCGTGGAGAGTATCCTTATCCAATGGATACAGGCCATGCTTAAACTCCGTACTGTGACCGCTCATATGGGGCAATGTAGTAGATCCATCAATACGCGAAGGGGGTGTCCACAAGGAGGGGTTTTATCTCCCCTACTTTGGATACTCCTTGTAGATAGCCTACTGGTGAGTTTAAACGATTCGTCGTTCAACGCCCTAGGCTATGCGGATGATGGGGTAGTTCTCATAGAAGGACAATTCCTAGACACTGTGTGTGACCTCATGCAGAGGGCGCTTACAGTTGTCCAAGGATGGTGTAAAGAAGAACGTCTGGCAGTACGGCCGGACAAGTTAGAGCTGATCCTATTCACAAGGAGACGGCGGCTAACTGGGCTTAAACTCCCTAAGATCTATGGGAAACGGCTTCAGTTAGTCAAAAGAGTTAAATATTTGGGGGTCGTTTTGGACTCCCGTTTAGACTGGGCAGCCCATCTTGAGACCAAATGCTTTAAAGCTAAGGCAGCTTTCTGCCAGGCCAAAAGAGCAATTGGGAACAACCGGGGATTGTCACCTAAGATGGTCAGGTGGCTGTATCTGGCAGTCATTAGACCTATGATAGCGTTTGCTGCTGTAGTGTGGTGGAAACGGACGAACCTGGAATGCGCCAAAACACAGCTAGGCCGTATACAACGACTGGCATGTTTATGCATAACAGGGGCTCTAAAAACAACACCTACAGCAGCAATGGAAGTTCTGTTGTGTCTTCCACCGCTACACACCTGGATTCAAGTGGAAGCGATGGCGACCTGCTACAGACTTAAAAGTACTAATCAGTTGCACAGGGTAGGTCGTGGTCACTGTAGTGTTTGGGCACAATTGTGCGATTTATCGCCATTGTACCAATTCCCAAGTGACCAACAACCACCCAATTATGTGTTTGATAAGAAATACCAAGTCGACTTCCCGAGTAGGGAGGTCTGGCAAGGTAATGTTCCTAATGCAACCGATACTCTCTACTGTTATACGGATGGTTCCAGGTTAACAGGTTTGGAGAATTCGGGAGCAGGAGTATTTATACAGAGACTAGGGGTAGAGGATTCCTTTCCCCTGGGAAAATACGCAACGGTTTTCCAGGCGGAGGTCTATGCCATTTTGAACTGCGCCAGGGATCCCGGATTAGTTAACTGTCTTGAGCAGAAGATCTGTATTTGTTCAGATAGTCAAGCAGCTTTAAAAGCTTTAGTATCTCCACGCATCAGCTCTAAGTTGGTTGCAGAGTGTGTCAGGGAACTACAACGACTGGCGCTTCGGAAGAAGCTACAGCTGGTGTGGGTACCTGGACACTCGAATGTGGAGGGAAATGAGGAAGCTGACCGACTAGCCCGGGCGGCTTCAGAGTTGCCACTTATAGGGCCGGAACCGGCCCTTGGCATCTCTGTTAAGAAAGTACGTACTGAATTAAGAAGTTGGGCTAGGGACCAGTTGCAGTTTGACTGGGATCTAAGGACCGACTGTAGGCAGTCTAAGCAGTTTGTTCTGGGACCTAGATCGGTAGTAACCAGAGAACTACTTAGTTTTAGTAGAAGGGAACTAAAGCTGGTGGTTGGTTGGTTAACCGGACACAGTAGTAACCTTAATAAGCATCTTAGCATTATGGGCCTGGTGGATGATCCAACATGCTCCTTCTGCTCAGAAGAAGAGGAAACGCCTGAACATTTGGTCACACAATGTGACGCATTGGCTGGGCGTAGGTATAGGATCCTGGGGCGAAGGTATCTGACCACCCAGGAGCTGAGTGAATTATCTGTTAGGGACCTCCTGAGGCTGATTAAAGCCTCGGGTAGGTGGTAAGTTCGACTTGTTCGATTTCATTTATACGGGGCATCGAAATGGACCCTCGGGTCTGATCGTAGGGTCGTATGGTCGACCCCCCCGTCACATCGAATCGAATCGTGGGTTTCAGCGGTTTCAAAACAGGGTTTTAAGGACTAAAAATCGGGTAAAAATCCTGTCTGAAGTGCAAAAATACCGTTTAAAACCCTATTTTTGCTTTAAAACGTGCAAAAAAACCATATTTTTAATTAAAAATGTGCAAAAAAAGCTGATTTTGCTTTAAAACGAGCAAAAAAGCCATTTTATTCGACATAATACAGTTAAAATGCATTTCTGGAACCTTCTTTAGAGATTTTGAAACCCTAATTAGGGTTCCAAAACCCTAATTTGGGTTACTGAAATTGGGTTACTGAAACCCTAAATAGGGTTCCGGAACCCTATTAGGGTTTCAGAAACCCAAATTAGGGTTCCGGAACCCAATTTAGGGTTTCAATAACCCAAATTAGGGTTTCAGTAACCCAAATTAGGGTTCCGGTTAGAGATGTGCACGGGCCGGGCATGCCCGGCCCGGCCCGCTCCCGCCCCCGCCGGTGGGCCGGGCCGGGCAGGCCCGTCAACGATTTTGGACGGGCCGGGCCGGGCCGGGCACCCTTTTCAGGCCCCCCGGGCCGGGCCGGGCCCGATTTTGATGCCCATCGGGCATGCATAAAGAACAGCAGAATACAAAAAACACCTTGATTAGCTTAGCATTGCCCCAAATGAATTCAAAATACGCGCCATTCTACCGTATGCAGAATTATTTTAACAGAATTTCAGCGTAGGTACACAAGCCTTTTACCCCACCTGCCGACCAACTTAATTTTAAGCCTCAATTTGGAGCTCAAGCTTAGATTCAAGTGCACACTTTGATTTCTAAGGTTGAGTGAGCTTCTGCGTCTGGCTTTAAAAAGGGTGTCAAACACCCCCACCCCACTGCCCTGGATATGTAATGTACATTGTATGGTATTACTACATTGTGCATCATTATCAATGACAAAAACCCCAATATCCAATTCCTGGAAAACAACCCAATACCAGTTCGCACTCTAATTAAAAGAAAGCATAAATTTGAAATTCGCTGTTTTAAAATGCTAATTTCCAAAGCTTGACATGAAATTTAGCTTTTAATCTGAAAATTAATCCCAAATTTTCAAAAATTTAGGAAGACAAAGCAAAATTAACGGGCCGGACAGGGCCGGGCCGGATTTGGGCGGGCCGGGCCGGGCCGGGCCCGATTTTGATGCCCGTCGGGCATGGCGGGCCGGGCATGCCTCACCTGATCGGCCCGCCGGGCCGGGCCGGGCAGGAAAAAAGGTGCCCGTGCACATCTCTAGTTCCGGTACCCTATTTAGGGTTTCAGTAACCCAAATTAGGGTTCCGGAACCCTATTTAGGGTTTCAGTAACCCAAATTAAGGTTTCAGAAACCCAAATTAGGGTTCCGGAACCCTATTTAGGGTTTCAGTAACCCAAATTATGTGTTTCGGAACCCTATTTAGGGTTTGAGAAACCCAAATTAGGGTTCCGGAACCCTATTTAGGGTTTTAGTAACCCTAACCAGGGCTTTTGGAACCCTGTTTGCAGGTTTGGAAACCCAAAATAGGGTTTCAAAAAATCCCCCCCAGAATCCGGCTTGGGGGGGGGGAATTTTCTCCGAAAATCGGGCCTGGGGGAAATACCCCCCTATTCCCCCAACTACATGTATGAACTGAATGTTAGTAAATTCATAACTAGGGATGGGCACGAAAATAAATTTCTGTACTATTATGAAACAAGAAATTGGAGGTTTTCCTGCTCATCAAAATTCTCTGCATGATTGTACGAGTCTGAATGACGATGAATACAGTATCCGTGCTTGTCAGACCCCAAATTAATGAACCGCGGTCCCCATAAATAGGGTGATCACTACTTGCGCCGATTAATGTTTTGAGTGGGCACATTTTTGGCCATTTTTGTTCCAAAAGGGCCACTGTCCTTGGGCTTGTACGAATATTGTTATGTTTATGCTTAATTGATAGCTAATCGTCATATCTACCCATATGCTCGTGGGCAGACATATCCGTCGGCAGACTCGAATGCTACGATTGTTTTAGTAAGTGGCGGTTCCGGGGGAAATCGGCCGATAATCGATGAAGTAAGGCGATATGACGAGCGCGTAATCTGAGATAGCATGCAGTAATTGGTTGTGGATGTGCTGGTGCATAAAACAATAATGTACAAGTCAAAAGTAGTTGTTTGATACCGGATTTGGTCATATTTGTTAAAGATTTACAATTTGGGTGTGCACATTTTACATTCTTTTGTTCAAGACCAAAAAAACGTATCTAAGGTAAAGCTGAATATAGCATGCAGTAATTAGATGTTGATGTGTAAAATAATAACCAGGAGATCGTCAGCAGTCGTTTGATACCACATTCAAAATTCTGTGTTCAAAATTTGAAATTCGAGTGATCTCCCCAACTGAGAACGATCGCAAATTGCTGTCTCCCTGAAGCCATTCCAAAGTGCGGACTAGAATAGGAGTAAATCGAGTACTAGAATTCCCGCCATCTGCTATCCGTTTTAAATTTTTCATATAGTACGAAAATTAAATCAAGAATTTTTAATTCGTATCGAATACGAATACGAAAATTAGAGAAATATGGAAACGAAAATTAAATACAGCTAATATGAAAATTAATTTTCATAACAAATTATAATTTTCATTTCACATATGGCTAAATCAGCTGAATCATTAGCAATTTAATGGATTCTAAACATACAAAATCATTTTCACTGTAACAATGCAATGTCCAAAGGATTTTCGGGGTGGTTGAACAAGTACTATAGAAGCATTTTAAACTTAGTTAACCCAGGGAACTTCTTCTTCTTGGTACAAGTTTTTTAACAAAAGTTTTATTAATTTAAAATTTATAATAAAATTAGTAGAGTGCAGGGGGGGTCCGACCGGAACAAATCTCAAAATATGATGGGCGCCATCAAGCTCAGCGCACATACCGACGGTGTGCCTTAACCGATCCGGTCGTGTTACATACCCACCGTTCGATAGGTCTTTGCGTTGGCTTTCAAATGAGCTAAGCAGCGCCGTCGTGCAACCATGTTTGCGCGCGAAATTCAAATTTTAGTGACTCGGCTCTATTATTTGATTTTCTACCTAAACGGGAAACGTTGCCATTTTTGCATTTGTGATCATAGGTCAATGCGCCAACCGCCAAACGACGCAGCATGACGAGATCTACAGTTTCCATGCATCGCCATCGTTCTACGCCTTCCGACGCCAACACTAGATGTCTGAGAGAGAAGCAGTCAAATTTGGCCGTTTTTGCCACTTATTCCGGAGTAGTTTTCAGGCCATAGTTCACTTCGCGGTTGACAGATTTAGCTGGTTCATGCAAGAAAACACTCCTAATTGAACGCAGAATGCTACTAACACAACCTGGGCGCCCGGCAATCCAAGCAATCCACTGTAGGACCTCCAGTATCAGCATTACCCAACTATCGGGTAAAAGTCTGTCAGAAAGAAGATCGATTTTCTTGCTAACGAAAAACAAATTTGCATATCTGCTGAATACGATTTTTAGAGCACATCAAGACCTTTCATTTGGTGCATTACATGGCCTTGTAGCGTATCGGCAATATGGTGTTCATTTTCGATTTTTCTTTTTTGTACTATATGAGAGCTCGATTTTTGACGGTTTTTGATCTGTTTCTTGAGCGGCAAAAACGGCCAAATTTGACTGCTTCACTCTCAGACATCTAGTGTTGGCGCCGGAAGGCGTAGAACGATGGCGATGCATGGACACTGTAGATCTCGTCACGCTGCGTCGTTTGACGGTTGGCGCATTGACCTACGATCACAAATGCAAAAATGGCAACGTTTCCCGTTTAGGTAGAAAATCAAATAATAGAGCCGAGTCACTAAAATTTGAATTTCGCGCGCAAACATGGTTGCATGACGGCGCTGCTTAGCTCATTTGAAAGCCAACGCAAAGACCTATCGAACGGTGGGTAACACGACCGGATCGGTTAAGGCACACCGTCGGTACGTGCGCTGAGCTTGATGGCGCCCATCATATTTTGAGATTTGTTCCGGTCGGACCCCCCCCCTGCACTCTACTAATTTTATTATAAATTTTAAATTAATATAACTTTTGTTAAAAAAACTTGCACCAAGAAGAAGAAGTTAAGCCTTTCCGAATAGACGCCCATGGGCTTCTATTCAGATAAAAGATTATGGTCGCAAGCCGAGATAAGGTTCGGAATGGATTGGGATAAAAACTCACTGCGCGCGTTTTTTTTTCGGCCGAAGCAAGCAGAGGCGGCATTCTGCGTGACCTTGTTGTTAAAAATAGTAATATGGTCGTTAGTTAATGTGCACGGCAATCAATGGACGCCGTATTTATCACAAATTCAAACTCCTATAGCTGTCTTTAAATACAGTTTGCGAACTTTGCTAAACTTTGAGTTTGAATGTGTCGGCTGTTGTTTGTAAGTGGTTGTTATTAAGGCTGCACGTTGTTAGAATCGCTAGAGAAGCGTAGAAACAAGTTGTTCGTACTTTGTCTCTTGTTAGATAAACTTTCCATTCTTATTTGCGTCATATTTACGTATTTTCCAATTAACCGCCCATGGGCGTTTATTCAGATTAGAACTGAATCCGCGAAAAGTGCCAAAACTAAATAAACGCCCATGGGCGTTTTCAGGGAAACACCCGGTACTACATGATACTAATGTTGGAAAGTCCGGGCTTTTAAAAACAGGTTCAGGTTCAAGTAGTGTTGTTTGGTATGGGATTTTCCGTTTGTGTATGTGTATGTGTATGTGTATGCACATTTACCTTCAAATGTGTGTGGTAATTTGTGTATACACGTTCAACAAAACAATGTGTATTTTTGTGTATTTTGTATATGTGTATTGTACTGAAAATGGAATTTTTTCGTAAATTTCAAGTCAGAAATGCTAGGAGAATCAAATACAGTATATGTAGTGAAACGGGAGAGCACTTTACTTGCAAAACAAACAATGACAGAAGGGTTAGATAAGTGGATGTTATATACAAATCCGTTTCATCACTCCCCCATCAGGCGAGTGTCCGCTGGGCCGCCGCTGTGCCTGACAATCGCCGTGACTCTGAGTGATGACCGCTTGGCGTCAGCTGATCCGCATCTCCGAACATCTGCTCTACGTTGACGCCATGGTGACTCCGTCTTGCGCGGGCGACATTCCCTCCTTGCTGCGCCTTGGCTCTGATCTGGCGCCTTGTCATTGGTGACGCGCGCTTCCATCTCTCGGCGAACGAACGCAAACGCGAAAAGACTCTTCTCTCCCCTCTTCTCTTTCTTCTCTTCCGCTGCCTTCGTCTTCTCTTCCTTCCTCTCTTGCACCGGGTCTCGGCACCAAATGAAACGGGAGAGCACTTTACTTGCAAAACAAACAATGACAGAAGGGTTAGATCAGTGGATGTTATATACAAATCCGTTTCAGTAGATAAAAAAAATGTCCCATCGCTTTTTCGGCCTTCACTCAAACTACTGTTGTTTGTGTATACACATACACATTTACCATACACAAAAATACACATTGTTTTTTCAATGTGTATACACATACACATACACATACACATTGAAAATTCGGATACACATTACCATACACAAACAGTACTCAAAATGTGTATTTTTGTGTATGTGTATTTGATCAGCAAAAGTCGATAAAATTTCGAATATAAACGTAAAATTTCTATGTTTTGCTGCAGTAATAAACAGTAGATATCCTCATAAAGCCTTCAAATGGCCAAAGTAACTCGATTTCAAAGCTATCCAAAGTTTCAAACAGCGGACATTCAGAGATTTGATTTTCCTAGCATTTTTGACAAAAAAATCTACCAAAAAATTTGCATTTTCAGTACAATACACATACACAAATGTACACAAAAATACACATTGTTTTGTTGAATGTGTATACACAAATTACCATACACATTTGACAGTAAATGTGTATACACATACACATACACATACACAAACGGAAAATCCAATGCCAAACAACAGTAACTCAAACGTTTCGTTCTCAGTCACTTCTTTACTAGTGTTGTTATGACTATAGTCAAAGTCAAAGTCATAGTTAATACTTTTTGTGATATCGCAGTCAAACGGACAGGTAGTCAAAGTCAAAGTTTGACTACCTTGGTCACCATAAATACGTAGTCAAACGAAGACCAGGTAGTCAAACCGTTTGACTATGACTACATTTTCTTATAAGCAGCGGCTTTTTAAGCATATTTTCCACATTTTTACGGTTCGCAACTAAATATTTTATAAATTCGTTTCATTTTTAGCTCTTTAGAAGACAAACAACCTTTCTCTAAAACTGTGAATTGATAACAGGTGTCAGCATACATGTAACAGAGGGTCTGCCCCCATCCGAGTTAGGCCAGACCCCTCGGATGGGGACCCCCTACCGAGACGATTTTCCCGAGCCCCCTCCGATTTTGCTGGCAGATAATTTTTTGAGCAAATTTTAGCGATTTTTTACGATTTCAGACACAAAAAATGATAAAATCGCCTGCAAAAGAGGACTTTTTAGCTGTATCTCAGTCCAAATTAGCGATTTTTGGCGATTTTTAGCCAAACATCCCCCGCCGGCACCAGACCCACCAACCCCCATCCCATCCCCCTTCGGCGGATGACCTGTTATATGTATGGGTTGTCAGTCAGCAAATCACTGCTTGATGCTAGGCAAATTAAACAGTTTGGTCAGGGTGAAAATTATGATATACAGTACAATAGCTCTTTTATGGAGCAAAGAAGAACAAGAGAAAAATCAAAAACTACTTTGATTTTACACCAAACTAAACCGGGTATTTGCCTATTTTTGCGCTATCTTTCCGAAAGATGCTTTTGACATTGAAATTTTTGAAAATTAAACAATTCTGGGTTAATTTTTATCAGTTAACTATACTGTTTATTTCAAAGTAAACACTTTGTGCGCTCAGTCAAAGTCATTTTTGACTGACACTTGGTGACTGAAGCTTATAATTCGCTGAAAACGTCAACTTTGCCATGTCTCAAAAAGTAGTCAAAGTAGTCAAACGGGTGGCCATGGTAGTCAAACGGTTTGACTATAATATAGTCAAATTTGACTACCTTGGTATTGTACTCAAACGAGTGGTAGTCATAGTCATAGTCAAACGGAAATTTTAGTATTGTAACAACACTATTCTTTACCGATTTGGCTCAAATTTTCAGAAAAAAACAACAACATGGTCGGCTAAATATTATCCAAGTGTAGTGCCAAAATTGCGACTCATACAGGTTTTTTTTACCTAAAAACTAGGAATGAGGGTAGTCCACGCAAATTTATTTTTTTTTCGGTAATACAAGGAGTACAGGCCTGAAACTTGCAGGAATGATTGGTGTTGCTATTGTGCATAACATACTAAGTGGTCAGCCCTGTAGCTCAAAGGGCACCAAAATTGGGGAATTTTAAAAACATGACTAAATATTACTTTTCTTCGTAAAACCGGCAAAATGACGATTCTAAAGATTTCCGATTTTCAAAAAACGCTGCAGGAATGGTTTCTATGATGTGGAACAGAGTCTAAATATCAGGTTCATTTATTTGTGGAACTTCCTGCTACAATCTGTGTTGATTAACAACAGATTCAGTGCTTTGATTATAGAAGGTGCAGATTTCTAAAACTATGGGATTTTCACTCATGTTTTTGAAATTCCCCCATTTTAGTGCCCTTTGAGCTACAGGGCTGCCCGCTTAGTATGTTATGCCCAATAGCAACACCAATCATTCCTGCAAGTTTCAGGCCTGTACTCCTTGTATTACCGGAAAAAATAAATTTGCGTAGACCACCTTCATTCCTAGTTTTTGGGTCATAAAACCAGTATGAGTCGGAATTTTGGCACCAAACTTGCAGAATATTTAGCCAACCATTTTGTTATTTTTTTCTGAAAATTTGAGCCAAATCGGTGAAGTGAGTGAGAACGAAATGTTTGAGTGAAGGTCGAAAAAGCGATGGGGCATTTTTTTATCTATACTGTATCTCAACGCCTGCTGCTTGAAACATTGGATAGCTTTGAAATCGAGTTACTTTGGCTATATGAAGGATTTATGAGGATATATACTGTTTATTACTGCAGCAAAAACATAGAAATTTTACGTTTCTGTTCGAAATTTTATCGACTTTTGCTGATCAAATATACATACAAAAAATACACATTTTGTGGACTGTTTGTGTATGGTAATGTGTATCCGAATTTTCAATGTGTATGTGCATGTGAATACACATTGAAAAAACAATGTGTATTTTTGTGTATGGTAAATGTGTATGTGTACACATACACATACACATACACATTGAAAATTCGGATACACATTACCATACACAAAGAGTCCACAAAATGTGTATTTTTTGTATGTATATTTGATAAGCAGCAAAAGTCGATAAAATTTCGAACAGAATCGTAAAATGTCGATGTTTTTGCTGGAGTAATAAATGGTAGATATCCTGATAAAGCCTTCAAATGGCCTAAGTAACTCGATTTCAAAGCTATGCAAGGTTTAACGCAACCGACATTGAGAGATTTGGTTTTCCTAGCATTTATGGCTCAAAATCTACCAAAAAATTGCATGTGCAGTACAACACACATACACAAATATACACAAAAATACACATTGCTTTGTTGAATGTGTATACACAAATTACCATACACATTTGAAGGAAAATGTGTACACACATACACATACACAAACGGAAAAGCCAATACCAAACAACAGTAGTGTACACAAACAACAGTGTAGGTTCAAGTCCTTTTCAAGCGTGAAATTTTTCGTAAAAATTTTACCACAGTAAAAACAACAAAAAAGGGCCAGCAGAGCAGGATACCAAACGGATACAAAGAAGACAGTTTTCTCAATCCACCGGTTCAACAGTACATTGTTCAACAAAGATCAACAGCCGAGCCGATTGACCAAATCATGGTTAATTTTGATGAACAACTCAGATTCTAAACTATTAGCACTTAGCCGATGACGATTCTTTCACAGAGCAATACTGATCAAGCTGAATGCACACTCTATAGCTGCTGGTGACGCAGGTATTGACAGAAAATCAAAAGCAAAACCGAACAACTTATGGAAAGCCAAACGCTGTTATACCCACCAACAGAGTGGATCAGTTTCATCTATTTTTTTTGTATTTGTATTTATGCTACCCAACAACAACAACAATTGGGCAACGGGCCCACAAATAGGGATGGGCAACGTAAATTAAAATCGGTAATTTACGTACACGTTATTTCTGTTTTACCAGATTTTAATTTCCGTAATCGTAACGTGTTACGGAAATTAAAACGGCCAATTTCTTGCTGTAACGCGTTACGTAAATTAATTTCCGTAACGTTGTAACGAATAAGATTCCAGCCAAACGTAAATTAATTTTCGTTTTTCCTCAAAAATCGCTAGTAGGTAGTAGCAATCGAATATCGTGGAAAAAAATCATAAAAATGAACTGTATGCAATGCAAATTTTAATTCGATGTTTGTTCGATTGAAATTGCATTCGTATTTTTGAAATCTAACTTCACATCAAAAGGAAGGAAAGAAAAGTGGGTACAGTATGTTTTTTGGCTGATTTTGCTGTAGCTGCTGAGGGTTTAATAACTGCGCAGAAACTGGCCAATTACGTACGTACTACACACTGTAGTCTACCTACCACACACTGACGGTTTCTTTGCTTTGTATGACAATACTTACGTATAAGATTAGTAGTGAAGAAAACTATGTAATTTCACTTCTCTGTTTGAATGCATTTTAAATGTACAACATACTGTTGGCAAGTCCGACTGAACCTGGATCTATAAATAGGCTTTAACCTGAAATTTGTGGACTTGAACCTGAACCTGAACCTATTTTATTTCAGCCATAGTTGAACCTGTTCCGTTTTATTGGACTTTCTCAATAGGTTCAAATTTCGAGTGCGCTTTTTAGGCAAACTATACAAAATTTTCGGTTGGATTGCACAAAATTTTAAAGATTTCATATTTTTATACCTATTTTCAAACTGAAAATGTCAGGAAACGAAAGTACACTGCCCT
Organism: Sabatieria punctata; assembly: GCA_030248155.1. Lineage (NCBI taxonomy): Eukaryota > Metazoa > Nematoda > Chromadorea > Araeolaimida > Comesomatidae > Sabatieria > Sabatieria punctata. The sequence goes on from JASANB010003267.1 coordinate 13,212, forward strand.
GTAAAGTCTGATCTATTTTTTCACTGCCAATAGAAACGCTTATACGTAGTTCAGAAAAGTTGCAAGCAGCGCAAAATTTCTGCAGTTTTTGGAGATATCAGTCGACTTGAACCTGAACCTATTGTCCAGGTTTTTTAGAAGATGGACTTGAGCCTGAAATTTCGATGTTGGCTTTGACTTGAACCTGAACCTATTTTTCAACCCCGAACTTTCCAACAGTAGTACAACACCTACACATGAATTTATAGTTTCCTCTTCCTGGCTTTTCTGCTTATTTTCTTATACAGGGAGATAAGATATTGACAAATTCAAGCCTTCAAAAACGTATCTAAAGGATATTCCGACCATAAAAGTGACCGAAATTAACCGGTTTAGCAGTTCGAAGAGTAGGATTCGCTTCTGTGCGAAAAATTTTCGAAAAATTAGGCTTAAAAGTCGCATTTGAGATTCAGTAGTAACCAAAAATATGTCTATAATACAACAAAACAATGCGGGGGGCTCAGGATTCAACAGAAAAATCTGTTTTGCGCTAGGAACGTAAATTAATTCATGTACGGAAATTAATTTACGTATTGCTAAATTTTAATTTTCGTATTCGTTTAATTTCCGTATCCGGATTTTTTTAATTACTGTAATTGTTAAACGTAACGTAAATTAAAAATCGGCGCTTGATTTACGTTACGCGTTACGAAAATTAATTTACGTGCCCATCCCTACCCACAAAGCGTCAATAATGACATTACATGCGGCCCATAAAACAAACAAGAATCAGCTGGAATCACAATAATCATTCTAATAAAGACAGAGAGGAAAAGAGAGCATTACTTTACCAGTTACAGTACTAAGTGGGAGGCGTTGGCTTTGCACTCCATATTTTGAGTGTGCAGTAATCAAGAAATAAGTCAGATTCGCCATTGTCACGCCGCCGATGCAGTTCGTTTCGCAGGTCAAAGGCTCTCTTAGCTTGCCAAGGTGTTAAGTCAATGCCGATGAACACAGTGGCATATTGCGGTTTTCCGGTTAGAGCCGCGCGCTTCCTGGTCAGAATGGTCTTCTTTACTGCAGGGTCCTTCAATTCCACTACCACTCTCCGTCCTCCCTTCTCAGAGTCAATTGTCCGAATGTTAGCAATATAGGCAGAGTCAACTTTGAGATCACGAAAAATGTGCTTCACCCGTTCAGAGATGTTGTGGCTGTCAGTTTGATTGGTGACCAGACCATTAATAATAATGTTCCGGTCCCGCCGCTGCCGCTCTCGCATTTCGCGTTCCCAGTCACAAATGCACACAAGTTCAGAGTGTGCCCTGTCGTAGGAGGCTGTCGGGTTAGGAACAGGGAGTCCGTTCTTGGCAGTCTGCAGCACAGAGGCATATGTCTTTCTGCTATCGACAGAGGTTGACAGCTGATTCAGGTCAGTTGTGAGCTGTGTCAGCTGAGTAGACATGGTCTCTATCTTTTCGGCAAGCGACACAAGCTGAGGTTGATCTATGTGGGCAATGGCCGTGTGTGAGTTTGGCACACAGTCCTCTCCACTCTCTCTCACCTGATCGTAGCAGTTGGCACAACAAATGGTTAGGGCCATTTTGTCACAGCCAGGCGAGCGAATCACTCGATCAATAAGCAAATCACGGTAGGAAGGTGCAGTCCAGTCGCCCAGTAAACTTGAACCAAAGCAGGACCTACAGATGAAGTATCGCCGGCAGAAAGCGCAGAACAGAGAGGGTTTAGGAGAAGTATAGGAGCATTTCGCATCACAACTGATGCACTTTCCATCGGCCATTTTCTCGACAGAAGGAACGTAGGCTAGGCACAGTGTTGTAAACACGCGGTCAGAGCGGCGAGGCAAAGGCCGCCACACGCGAGCAGGCCACTCGCACACCCCTCCTCATCACCCACATCTACATCATGCTCAGCAACAAACTCCTTTTCATACAGCTCAATCTTTGTTAAATTGGACTTCAGCGGCACTTGGCGATCCTGGCGCTTCTGGCGATCCTGAGTTCGAGCTAATCTGAGCGACTTTGGAGTGAAAGACTAAGCCTGAGCTGGAACAGAAGCCTATAAGCTTAAAACAAAGCTTCTAGAGTCAGGGTGGTTGGCGGGTGGGGGAACACACCTCCTCCCAGTCTAGTGGGGGTTTGTTTCCTACTATGCCGCGAAGTGACACTGTAACAGCAATACATCCATTTCAGTCGTATGTCACTCATGTCACAAACAATGGACAGCGCAAATTTAAATGGCATAAAATAACAAGCAAACATGCAAATACACAGACTGCAATACAAATTCAGCAGGTAATACAGGAAAATCAGTTATTGAAGTAGGGAATTCTGACATATGAAAGATACTGTTTTGAACCTGAAAATCAAGTCCATATTTAAGATTCAGGTTCAAGTCCAGCAAAAATAATATATTGAAATTTGAAATTTTTACTTCCCAGGCACACAACAGAAAAGTACACAAGCAGAAGACAAAATGAAAAACAAATCAGCAAGTGCAAGGAAGAAGGATTGAGTTAAGCCAAATGGCTATTTTAGAACTCAATTCAGAACTATAGGTTCAGGTTAGACCTAATTCGTAGTACTACAAACTACATATTTTCGGCGATTGTGACATCATCAAGACTACAAATTCACTAAGACTACATATTATTTTGGCTGACTACAAATTGACTACAAACTACTATTTCAGAATTTGCGAACTTGTAGTCAATTTGTAGTCATTTTTCTTGGAAAATTTCCGATTTTTTAATGTAATTTTATATAAATTGAGTCCCCAATCGGCCTTTTGAGCTGTCTTGAGCAGTGTGGTGCATTTTTTATCTAGGTAACTAGGTATACCTAGTATTATCTAGTTAATATTCGGGAAAAGTACCTAGATTTACTTTACCTAGTTGCTGGTTACTCTAGTTTACCTAGTTTTACTTTACCTAGTTTTAAATCCACATAACTAGGTTAGGTACCTCTAGGTAGAACAAGTTTACCTAGTTTGATATTTACAGTTTTACGTGGTTTTTCAGTCAACAAACCTTCAAATTTCCAGCTTTCCCACAATTACAGCGGCTCAAAGAATGAATTTCTGACTTATTTGATCAATAAAATACAAATATTTACTTGAAATGTGTCAAATTTCGTAAATTTTAACTCCACTAACTCTATCATTGTTCTATTGAACAAAACATAATATTTTGACTTGATTTTGAGCGTTTTAGGTTTACCTAGTATTACCTAGTTTTTCTGGGCTTTACCGAGTACAGTACAGTACAGTACAGTTTATTCTCGTATAAAGCCTACACCATGCAAGCACAGTAAACAGCCGAGGAATAGAAATCAATAAAAACTAGTCGGGTAACAAAACTTAAGCTTGTGCACTACGAAAGAACTAGATAATCGGCATAAAACATTTGTGAACTGGTTACTTTGAACAAAACGATAAAACGCATTAAAACCGTACTCCGGAACCTCAGGTGGTAGGCTGTTCCATATCCGAGAGTTGGTTGGAAAGAAGGTGGCTGCGGTGGTAGCAGTTCTGGATGCCGCCAACCCTACCATCAACCTATGACTCCTTCTACCACTCGTTCTAGTAACAGAATCCACAATACATGTAGGACTGCAATACCTAAGTCCAAAGTAGAACTGGTAAAACAGTTGCATTGACCGTTGCGCAGCAACAAGCCAGACAATGCGACAGTTGAGAGACAGCACCACTATTGCACGACTCAAGAAGCAATTTGTACGAGCAGACAAAGTTGTTGCGATGGTATTTAAGAAAAAAGCTTTGAACACTTTCCAACTTGGTCTGCCATTTCAAGCTAGACGGAAACCAAATCTCGATCGCATACAGAATTTGAGGTAAAATGACACTAGAATAGACCCGTTCAAACACCTGCAACGGACACGCAGAACGACAGAGTCTGAACAAGGCACCTAAAGCTTTCTTAGCCTGAACACGCACCTTTTCCGTGTGCTGAACAAAGGAGAGACAACGGTCCACAAGAACTCCAAGAGTATTACTTTACCTAGTTTCTTAGCTGACAGCTTTACCTAGTATTACTTTACCTAGTTTTTTAGGTCACTACTTTACCCAGTATTACTTTACCTAGTTTCCAATTTTCGAAATGCACCACACTGGTCTTGAGCTTATGATAAGCTTACCAAACCGTTGAAAGCATATCAAGAATGAAGCTATTTTTATGTAAGTGTTAGAAAGAAAGATCGTTTTTACAATTTTCTCGTTTTTTTACCACTATAAAAAGAAAGGCGAACACATGCTTGGCTTTTGCACATTCGTTCGTGTTTTTTCTCGTCTTTGTCTTAAAAAATGTCTCATTCTATGTTTAAAAAATACCAGATGATCAGCACTGGAATTATATTAAACATTGTATTCCATCTGTTTGTTTCCAGAAATATCTATTAGAAAAGGCGATTTTTCACAGAAAAAGCAATTAACAGGCTTCCCATCATTATTTTTGCAAAGCATTTCTATGACTGATTGTTCATTTTAAAAAAATTGCAATAATATCGAATTTCTGACATTTGGTAACCTGACTGCAAATTGACTACATACTAAAACTACATATTTGTTGAACCTGAATTTGACAACTACAAACTAAGACTACAAATTATTTTCGCAAAAATTTTTAACTACAAACTAAGACTACAAATTGAAATTCTCTGAGGAAATAGGTCTAGTTCAGGTTCAGGTTCAAGTCCTCAACTTTCAAGTTAAAAACTTATTAATAAGTCAAGGTTCAGGTCGGACTTGCCAACAGTACATGATACGTCTCTTCTCTCTTGTTACGGACTCAGTAAGGGGTCGTCTCCAAATGGCTAACCGAAATGCGGCGAAATTTCGGTCAGGACTGACCGAATATTTCGCCGAAAATTTCGGTCGTCCACTCAGCCGGCAAACCAAAATTTTCGGTCCAAAATTGACCGGTAGATTGGGACCAAAATCTTCGGTTGACCCAATTTCGGTTCTGCCGAAATATCGGTCAGCTCAGCGCGCTTTGTTTAACAGCTGTGCAGGGGACTGGAAGGTTGATGTGCCCAAAGTAAACAGATCGCATGGCAGATCAGTGTCAATGACAGGGTGGATTAGATTGTTTTTCTGGTCGCACAAAAGCCGGCTTAAGATGGCACACTGCTCTCTGTAAGACATGTAGTCTGGCTTGTTGCTCTGTCCAAGTGTACACGGACAATGGCAGAGGCCGACTTTCGGCCGGGTGGAAGAGACGCCCTAGCAGACGAGTTGATGGCAGGCGCTTCTAACAAGCGTTTGGGCGTCTGCCCCGACTTCGTAAACAGCAAGTACCTGTTTGGGGAGTATACTTGAAGCTGAGGGGCTTGAAGTAACTTTTCAGGCGTACAGTTTGTTCGGCGAAACAAGGGGTCGGTTGAGCTGCCTGCCGCCATTCTGGTTGCGGCAAAAATAAAAAGAAAAATGGGATACCTCTGCTGCGCATCTGTGCAAAATCTGACTTTGCTACTTTTCGGGTGTCCTAAGTGGATCAACTGTCTTTTGTTTTTAGAGATAGGCGCGCAACGCCAAAGGGTCCTTATTCACCAGTGAGCTTAAGGAACAGCCGCTAAAACACCATCTGGCATTGACCGATATTTCGGTTTAGCACTGGCCGAAATTTCGGTTGACCTCTGGCCGGCCGGCCCAGAGATTTCGGTTGACCTCTGGCAGGCAGGCAGAGAGATTTCGGTTGACCTCTGGCCAGTAGCTTGCCAGACACAAGATTTCGGTCACTGACCGAAATTGCCGGCTCTAGCTGACCGATAATTTCGCCGAAAATTTCGGCCGAAATTTTCGGCTACAGCCATAATTCTGGCGAAATCTCGCCGATATTTCATTTCAGCATTTGGAGACAAGCCCAAGTATGTCAAAGATATGCAGGTATTCAGCCCAAGTTTGCTTAAAAGTGTCATCTTGGTGCAAGTACTGTCACTGGTTACTCCAAGCATACACACTTTCTTGAGTCAGTATTTTACTCACACAACACTTGAGTTGACTGTCCACTTAGTGACAATCTCCTGGTTCAAAGCGCAAACTACATAGGTACCTGCAATGTACGTATGTAGTATGTGCAATATCAGCATTAAGAAGGATTGCGTTACACCAATCAAAAGAGGCTAGCGTTACCAAGAAATCGTGCTGTAAACAATTTGTGCATTCAGAACTGATATTTAAGGCTTATTTTAATGGTGAAAGGCCTAAAGGTTGTCCCAATTTGCAGTCTGTAACCTACCGTGAAAACATACATGTAACAGGTCATCTGTCAAAGGGGGGAGGGGGGTTGGGGGGGGGGCTCTGGCGCCGTTCGGGGGGGGGGTCTGAGCCAAAATTTTAGGGAGGGGGGGCGGGCACTAAAAATGCTTCAAAATCGAAAAAAATCGCAATTTTTGGACTAAATATCGTCAAAAATCGCTAATTTGGGCTCAAAAATTTGCTCAAAAATTTATTTGCCAGAACATCAGAGGGGTGGTCGGCGAAATCGTCTCCGGGGGGTCCCCATCCAGGGGGTCTGGCCTAAGTCGGGTAGGGGGCAGACCCCCCCAGACCCCTCTGTTACATGTATGCGTGAAAATACGAAAATTAACTTTTGTGGAACAAAATGAACGCATATCGTTGTAACGAAAATTAATTTTAGTACTTGTACGAATATAAATTAGGCATTTTGATTTTTGTATTGACTAACGAATACGAAAACTAAAATGAGGAAATATTGATTTAACGAATACAAAATTCAAACAGATTTAATTTTTGTGCCCATCCCTACTCATAACTAAGTAACTCGATTATGTAATTTCCTGAAAATGAGTCTAGTTAAGCGAAATACCCTCTACTATGTATGCATTTCCCTACATTCACCACAGCAAATAATTGAAGTTCCAGGCGAATTTCAATTCAATTCCTATTAAATTATTGCGCAACTTTTGAATTTCAATTAAATTAAATTAAATTAATTGAATTGAATTTAAAAACGGGCCAATTATTATGCGAAATTCAATTACAATTAAATTAATTTTTTACTTCACTAATGCATACCATACTATGTTATGTTTGTTATATGCAGACCATATTGCTCATTTTACAAATAAATTCAACACTTACTTTTTTCTGTTTACTCATCTCATGGCAACAGAACAAATGAACGAACAAACGAATGAATGAACAAACGAACAAACGAACGAAGAAACAAACATAAGATAATTTTATTTATAATACTATGTTTCAGCCAAATCCGGCAATCTGTTCAGAAGTACTAACAAGTCGTTTTGGTTACTTTACTCAAGGTTCGAGAGCACTATGCACCATGCTTGGTTTCAGATTGAATGTGTTTGCATGCTCTCGGCTGGCAGCAATGCAACTGAACGAAGTACAA
>JASANB010003268.1:0-44677 GCA_030248155.1 Sabatieria punctata
TACTTTTCTGATTCTAAATCTGCAATTCGCAAGTTCCTACGATCATTTGGTCCCGAGTTATGACTCAAAATCTGTGAGAGGGTCGAAAAAGTGACCCTCTCAAAAATTGCCGGGAAGGTGATAAAATGTCTTTTTAGGTCAAATTAAACCAAAATATGAAATTTCAGCCAAATCGGAGACAAAAAGTTGAGATTTGTCCGGGAAGAGTCGACCCTTATATAAACCGGCTCTTAATTTTTCGGCTTTTTCAAATACAATAGAACAGATTGTAAATGCAATCGTTCAATGCTGTTTGTAAACGTGATCGCGCAAATTGCATTGCATTTTGCACTCACTGTTTCGATTTTTTCCTCAATTTACCTTATTTATTTATTGTTTGTTATTTTGTAGCATAAATAGGTGCTCGTCTATCGTGTGTACATAGAAGAACGTAACAAGGTTTACAGCCTTCTTACTGTACAAACCTACGTTGTACCTAAAGTCTATGTAAAAAGATTTGTCGCCGGGTCTACTTCAAACGCAGTGGGAACCCCATACATGTACATATGGCTGTATGTATTCCTTAACCTGACGCAGTTCTTAATTCACTTTTGCACAGAGAAACAAGGGAAAATCTGTTTCTGGGAAGGGAATATCTTGGGTTATTTTTCTTCTGAGGTGCCCAAACGTTGGTCAACTTGGTCAATCCGGACGCAGTGAATTCAGCGCTGTGCTCAGTTTCGCCCTACCACTTCATCTAGTGGGCTAAAATAGAGATGTGCACGGGCACCTTTTTTACGGCCCGGCCCAGCCGGCGGGCCGATCAGGTTAAGCAGGCCCGGCCCGCCATGCCCGCCCACCGGGCATCAAAATCGAGCCCGGCCCGGCCCGGCTCGCCAAAAATCCGGCCGGGCCTGTCCGGTCCGTTAATTTTGTTTGTGTTGCTAAATTTTTGAAAATTTGGTATGAATTTGGAACATTCTTCTTACTAACAAGTTCGTGTGCAATAAACTTTACTTTACTTTACTATGCGGTCCATTTCGCGACGGCCGTGGTTCGTGATCTCGGATGTTTCCCTTCTATCACTGCCAGCCACTCTAGATATGCTGTTGGGTGCCAAGTACTAAGAGAGTGCCTGGCGCGTTGGCGTCATGGTTATGTCGGCTCCCAACGTCCCTGGGTCCCTGGTGTGAGAGAGGCCTCCAGGCCTAGTCGGTTTCCATGGACAACTCCTTACGTCGTTGATCTTCTCCTCCAACGTGGCATACTTTGGAGCGGCTTCGGTGCAACGGCAGATCCAGTCGGTTCCCATTTTATCTACTCGCTGTCACCAGCTTTAGGTGGCCTGGGTGGAGCTTTGTGCCGACGACCAACTCTTTGCGCAAGAAACTTGCCGGGCCGAGAGTAATTAGCGCACGACATCGCGCACAGTGGCTTTGTGGCCTAAACCGCTACATCAACTGTGCCGGCTTGGTCAACACCAAAGTGATTAAAAGAGCTCGTAATTTTGTCAGGATTGCTTAATGAACCATAAATAGGGATATTTTTTAGTTGCCTGGAGAATGAGGAATTAAGGTCTGAGGTCAGATCTAAAATTGGCAGTTTGCCAAAAAGCAGATTTTTTTCTTTTATCGATTTTTTCTAACCATGTCACAATATTCAAATTCTGATGAAAGATCAAGAACCGCCTCAGGCTAACGAACACAGGAACATCTATGGGTTCCCACTGCGTTTGAAGAAGCTACACCAACAAGTATACCCAGCGCCAAAACTTTTTACATACATTGTAGATTCTAGTTGGATGCCATTTTTAGACACCCTGTAGTTATGTTTTAGGAGCCAAGTTTCTGGAAGCCCAGTCGCCAAAAGCTGCAAACATTGACAAGCCTCTGCTGATTATGCAAAGTGCAGCGTTTAGCCCTGTACCTCGATCGGAGCCTGGTATGCAGTACATACTTATATCCATACATATAACAGGGGGGTCTGCCCACCACCCGACTTAGGCCAGACCCCTCGGATGGGGACCCCCTCGAGACGATTCTCCTGATTTTTCTGGCAAGTAATTTTTTGAGCAAATTTTGGCGATTTTTTACAATTTCAGACACAAAAATTTCCAAAATCGCCTGTAAAACAGCATTTTTTAGCTGTATTTCAGCCCAAATTAGCGATTTCTGGCGATTTTTAGCCAAAAAATTGCGATTTTTTCGATTTTTGAGCGTTTTTCTGAGCCCACCCCCTCCCAAAATTTTGGCTCAGACCCCCCCCGGCCGGCGCCAGACCCCCAACCCCGCTCCCCCTTCGGAGGATGACCTGTTATATGTATGCTTATATCATATCGCATATATCCGATACGGTGCTATCTGGATATTGGGGTACCGGATATTTATCAGATATAAATCACAATAATTCGAATTATTTAGTTGATTTTTGGGTTGTTTTATGATAGTGATATCGATTCTAATGCTATATGTATTTTAGAGGAACTATTGCTTTAGAAGACCACTTTTTTCTACGTTTTACTTAATTTTTCTGTTACAACACAAACTGCTTCATTGCCGAATAATATGTCATCTGAAAAAACTGTTTCGTAACTTTTAGCGCTGCCATCTGCTCCAGGCGTTGAAGTGGTTATATAATAACTAATGGTTGAGCGGCAGACTTGGCCAAAACTTCGAGAGTAAAAATAGATAAACGGGCCACCCTGTACAAAAATCCTTTGTCTCATTTTGCATGGATTGACTTGCCTTTTTGTCTGCAAAACCATTTCAATTCAGATCAATTCGTCAGTGAGATGAGTCGACTGAACAAATCGGTGTCCTACGTGCAGATCAAAGATGAAATCATACGACGGGATACTTTCTCCATCATGGAGCATTTCCTGCAGGACTGTCTCGGAGGTCGTGCCGAACCACCGTCTGAGACCATCGGCCAGTTAGGTTCCGGCACTCGCATCATCCAGTGTGGAGACCTGTGCAAACTGCGTGTTCAGCGATGGGCCCAGTTCTGTGCTCCCTGTGAAGAGAAGTCTTGATTGTACACCAGACCCTTACTGCACGTACCATGATTTCTATTCCAGACTACTAACATTAGCTGCTTTTCTTGTGCGGTGCGCTTACTTTGAATAAAAAAGTTCTGCATATCGGCGTGCTGTCCAAGTTTTGGTTTCCTTGCCTGCTTTGGATACTTTCGTGTTTTCTTTGCATAGCGATAGGCTAGGCTGTAAATTACTTGGTGTCTGTAGTAACATGCTTTTCATGCTAATTCGTGAAAGCATTTTATTTCACTGTTTTACGGAGTTTATAAGTTTTGGCTTCCTTTCCGCTTCTTTAGTTAAAGTGCTCAATTTCAATCATTCAGTAGAAAATTTTTTAGGCATCCAAAACAGACTGGGACCCATACGTTCAGATTCAGAAGAAAGGTAGCGAAGTTTTGATGCCGAGTTCAGTTTTTACAGCTGATGTGGGTACCTGGACACTCGGATGTGGAGGGAAATGAACATGCCGACCGACTTGCTCGGGAGGCTTCTGAGTTGCAACACAGGGCCGGAACCGGTCTTTGGCATCTCAGTTAGAAAGGTGCGAACCGAACTAAGAAGTTGGACAAAGAACCAGCTGCAATTTGGCTGGGATCGACGCACCGCACCAACTGTAGACAGGCTAAGCAGTTTATTCGGGGACCCAATTTGGCGGCCCAACCCCCAAACCCCCTAACTACATGTACATATGAAATAGTCATACATGTACTAGGGGGGGTTTGGGGGGTTACCCCCCCTGCTGGAAAGGCCAAACCCCCCCTCACCCCCCCGAGACAGGTTAAGGGACCCCTCCCCCCGACCAAAAAATACAAGTACTAGTAGTGGCTCCAGTATTAGCAAACTGGGTCAGAAATCACTAATTTTTAGCCTAAAATTCACTTGAAAAGCCTTTGGAAACCGAATTTCGCGTTTCCACTGCTGATATTTAAGAAAAATCGGTGTTTTTGGAAGCTCTTTTTGTCATTTTTTGCTTGTTTTTAGCTTTAAAACGCTATTTGGCAGCTTAAAATAGCGATTTTTAGCGTCCTTACTGAAAAAAACGTGCTAAAAACGCATTTCTAGGCGTTTTGGAGCTTTTAGAAATTTGGGACCCCCACCTGGGCGGAACCCCCCCTCGACCCCCCACCTGAGGAAACCCCCCCCCCCTACCCCCCTCCCCCCAGGTCGGCCCGGAGCTGTTACATGTATGGAAATAGTTCATATAGCATGGTGCGTTACTAAATTTGCATACAAGTATTGTCCTGTACCATTTTGAAGAATTAGAAGCCAGTCTCGAATAGAAGCCCCAGCTAAATGAATTTAGCCTAGGGGTTCTAATCGAGTATATACGGTGCCTACTCAAAGTGTGTATTTTTGTGTATGTGTATTTGATCAGCAAAAATCGATAAAGTATGGAATAGAATTCAAAAAATTTGATGTTTTTGCTGTTCTAAGAGTGAGCAGATTTCCTCACAAAGCCTAAACATGGTCCAAAGTAACTAAATTTCAAAAGATATCCTAGTTTTCAAACAGTGAACGATGATAGATAAGATTTTTCCTGTTTTCGCATTCAATATCTGGCAAAAAATTTGCAGTTTCAGTACAATAACATCCACATAAATAGACAAAAATACACATTGTTCTTCTGGATGAACAGAAATTACCATACACATTTCACAGGAATGTGCATGCATATACACATATTTTTGTACACATGCACATTCTAAAAATCCAATACCAAACAACAGTACGAGGAGGTGAACGTATGCGGTCGTCACGCTACATACGCGCACAGCAGTCAGTAGCCTAACCACTCGACCAACTGTGCTGGCTTTTTCTTGTGCACTTGCTTTGAATAAAAAACGGTTCTGCATATGAGCATGGTGCGGTGTGTTTGCCCAGTTTTTGGCTTCCTTCTGCCTTGCCTCTTTTGGATATTTTTGTGCTTTGCATAGTGATCAAGACTATAAACACGTTGATTATTTGGTTGGTGTCTGTTGCAAATGCAATTCATTTCGCGGTTTTCTGTTAATTGTGTTTTGTGAAGAACTGTTTCTCAGGTTCGAAGTTTCAAAGTGCAAATAAGGCTGTTGTTTGTTTTTGAATTCTACTGTCCTTTCTGACAGCTCGGGACACCCCTCGCTCTTTTCAGAGCTCTTCAGTGGCATAGCCCTGCCTACAAACAACACTCCCCATTGCTGCCATAGGTGCAGCGGCAGTGCCCGTTCGGTTCCCATTTACCTACTGACCATCACCGGCTTTGAATTTGTGAAAATTTGTACAAAGCAAGCAGCAAAGTGAGACCACCTTGCTGAAAAGGTGTAGCTCGCACTTCTGCAGTGAGAGACATGTCTTAAATCACCTACCTAACCGCTACTGTTGCTGTTCTACGAACGACTTCTGCTTCACGCCAAAGTTTGTCATTTTATTCATCAAAGCAAGCAGATCTTTTCCCCAACACCATGTGGAGAGGCTGCGAAGTTGTTGTACTGTCGAGGGCCACCGGAACAGTAGAAAAGTGCGTCATCGACAGCTTACAGATGCTACTGATCCGCAACTGATCAGGATGATTGAGCACGAAGTGAGAGTTTGTTGTTGCAAGCAGCACTGATGTAATGTGAAAGCGCAAACCGTTTTCTAGTTGCATAGGAGACTGCCAAGCAGTTGGGGGAAGTGATGTGTCTACTTCTATGTACTGTTTGCACTTTTTTTCGATAATAAGCCAAGAAACCTGTAAAAGTACTGCGTTTTGTGTATTTTACAAGCAGGGCATTATGCATGCATACAACAAGGATCTCTCTAGAATAGGAGAGGAGATAGATGTACTATGATGTATCATTGAGGTGAGGTGGCAGGTCAAGAAGGGCCAGTTGTTGGGTGTGTTGGCCAGACCACGCGATTAGGTGCTGATACACTAAAACAGACACACATTGAGCGAAGCGCAGCAAATCGATCGACTTTTTTATCAATAGTTGCTGTATCTTGACAATAGGGTGCCTCAGACTACGTGCTAATCTGGGCGCGGGCTGTAAACGCAGCTTTGAAACCCTTGTAGGCAGTGGCGTATCCATGATTTCGGAAAGGGAGGGGGGGTGGTGTAAAATTTTGAAAGTACCTGGTTGGGTGCAACCAGGGTAAGAAAATTTTGCAAAATTTGCCTTCAAAAACGCGTTTAAAACAAATTCTAGGCTTAAAATTAAAAGAAACTACAAGTGTTAGTACTGTAGTTTATTAAAGTGGCCTGGTTGAGCTGATTCTGTCATATGCTAGATACGGAGCCATGGAATTAGCATCACCTAATGCGGTTTTTGCCGCTGATTACGAAAATTACCTCTATTTTTTAATCGGACGGCTTCTGAGTGAGTTACTTAGGCCTGGTGCCCTGGCATCCATATTATTAGAAATTTATCAAACAGGTGCGTGAAATAGTAACTGTTATATGCAGTTTTCTTCGCTTATTCAGAATATGACCTTATTTTTGCGCTACAATGACCTTGTCACGAGTTATAGACCTCTAAAGTTACTTCAATATCCATGCTTTCAGGAGTGGTAATCTGGAAATAGATAGTCTGTGCTTTGGCACTTGTGAAGCGAATTATCTATCAAAAATATTGTATCCAACCTATTTTGAACCACTGGTTTCAAAAATGACCTTACTTCTGCTCTACAAGCCTTTCATTTTAAGGTTCTGTCATATTCTTGTGAAAGAAGTGCAGAAAGTTGTATCTTAAAATCAATAGACAAAAATATGATTATCTTCAGAATCAGCATCAAAAACTACATAAGAAAAACTGCTTTCTAGCAGGGTTCTTGCTCATGCTAATGAGCAGTGCCACTTTAGAGATACAGCCACTCGAAGATTTGGATGCAAATTTCTCCCGAACCAAAAGGAATCCAGCCAAACCGAGTTCATATTCGTAATCAGCGGGTAAAACTGCACCTGAATGGTGTGTTTATTTTTTATTCTGAGCAAAAAAATATTTTTTGACTGGCTTCAAATTGCAAAACACCCCCCTGACCCCAAAAATTTGCCTCCGAAATAGGTTAATTTTGTTTGGCATTTTGCGTTTTATCTTTTTAGCAAAAATCAGCTTGACACCGCATATATGGCAGAAGTTACAGCGATTTTTCGGAAAAAAATCGAGTCGGAATTTTGCTAAATTTCGTAGTTTTCGGAGAATATCTCGCTAACCGGGTAGGTTCCGGAAGCGCTCTGTGCAGCGTCTGAAAGGCAACTGTCCGGGCTATCCAACCATGTGCACGCCTGTTCTGACTCTTGAGAAACGAGTGAATGGTGATCGTTTGAGTAAATGTCGAGAAAATGGCCGAAAAGGGGCTACCGAGCCAACTTTGGGGGGGGGGGTACAGCTCCGGTTCTAGAGGGTCGCTGGTGTTCGAACATGCACCGTTGGTGTTCGTTTGACATCCATTTTAACATATTTGGATACCAGCCGGATCCGCGAAAAAAAAGTTGCTTGAACATCCTAAGTTGACTTTCTCGCAAAATGCATGTTAAGTGCCTGACTGTAGTAGAGAACTTTAAAATAAACGATTTGTGACCTTCTCAACCCAGCTAATAGTGAAATAAAGCCAAATTTTACGTACAGTAGACGTAAATCTTTCGGTAATTTGAAGATGTAAATTTCCTTTTGTTTGGGGAACTTTTCAAAATTCAAAAAATCTTCCTTTAATGTCAAGAAAACTTGTTGGTTACGGTACATATATGCAAATTCATGCGTATTGTTTGTTTGTTTGTTACAGCGATTGTATGGTTGTGTTTGCAGTCAACAAAATGCTCCTTGTGTGTGTTGTGTTGTCAGTGCAGTTTTCGTTTGCTGCGCTCTACGGTGGGTTATCTGTTTGTCTGTCTACTAACACTGAGTGGTTTTGTGATTTCAGATATACATGCACCTTTGATTCCAAGGCACGACTTACTAAAGATCTACCGTCACGAGCAAGAGCAAGCAGAGAGTATCAGAGACGTCAGATTGAATCCTTTTGGCAGTCATGTGGCCTACTTCAACAGAAGCAGTGGTGTCAACCATATCTGGGTGGTCAAGTTGGATGAAGGAGCTGCAGCTGAGCCTGTACAGGTTACCTTCCGCAAGGAGGGAGTGGCCAGTGGGTTTATTCTTGTCTGTAGTAACTGTCTAACGTACATTCTTGGTCAACGCATACTTACAGCCATACATGTAACAGGGGGGTCTGGGGGTCTGCCCCCACCCGACATAGGCCAGACCCCCCCCCCCGAAACGATTTTCCCGACCCCCTCCGATTTTCTGACAAGTAATTTTCTGAGCAAATTTTTGCGATTTTTTATAATTTCAGACACAAAAATTTCCAAAATCGCCTGCAAAACAGCACTTTTTAGCTGTATTTCAGCCCAAATTAGCGATTTTTAGCCAAAAAATTTTGTGCGTTTTTAGTGCCCAACCCCCCTCCCAAAATTGTGGCTCAGACCCCCCTCGGCCGGCGCCAGACCGGCCGACCCACCTCCCCCTTCGGCGGATGACCTGTTACATGTATGCTTACAGTAGTATTCTTTGTATATGAATTAGTGACTATCGTTGCAATAATTGAGCCGCCCAGCCTATTTCGAATTTTTCTAAAAACTTCCAATGGTTGCCGTTCGTTCAATTTTCTGCCCTTTTCAATTGAAAAAAATCCCAAATTGGTATCGCTAAATTTACACTAAATATCTCATTGCTGCTTTCGACGTATGTCAGGCCCAAATTCGAAAATGCGCAGTTGATTTTACTAACATGTTGTCTTGCTTGGGTGACAAATAAAGTTCAGTTCAGTTCAGACTGTCTTTAACAGATTACGCAGGCCTTCACTCAGTCTGTTTTTAGATTATACCGTTAGAAATCTAACAGCATACTATTGTAGTGCCAAACAAGACGGTTCTTCAAAATGAGTGTATAAAACTTTAGATAGTTTGTACATTTTGAAGATTCTCTCAGTTTTAGAGGCAGGGACAGATTATTTTGGAAATTTTTTACAAAATTAGACCGGCAGCAGAGGAAAACGTCAGTAAACTTTTATTTGAAGAAAGTGGTTGTGCAATTCTTGCAGATGCAGTTTTCTCTTTCAAACAAGTCTTGCTGATAGTAAGCTCTAAGTTTCAGACCATACTTTCAAAACGCATTTTTGTCTTTCAAGTAATTGTTTCTGACAGTAAACTCTTTAAGTAGTTGTTTAAAAATCAGTTTTGTCTTTCAGACAATTCTGTCAGACAGTAAACTCTTCAAGTATTCCTTTAAAAGCAGTTTTCTGTTTTGCTATTTTTTCAAAAAGCAGCTTTCAGTTGCAAATCACAGTAATTTGTTGTCAGTTGTCGGGGCCACAGACCCAGCAGGACTTGGAATTTTCGGGCCAAATTTTCGCAATAGGTACCCAGTTATCTTGTTAATAAATCCTGAAAATCTGAGCCAAATTCATAGAGAAATGACTGAGAACCAACCGTTCGAGTAAACTCTCCTTCCTGCTGGAGTGTCTTAAAGGCTGCAGCTTTACAACGAGCGAGGCGAACGGCGCCGAGAGCACACGCTTTAAGATACAATTGCATCCTACACGCTTAACGAAAAGCTAATCTTATACCGGCAGCCTTGGCTGCCGGTAAAAAGGCTGTTCAGTGAAATTTCGGATTGTTTCTAAGATTATTGTTGTTTGGGTATGGGATTTTCAGGAATCGGTTCGGTATGGGTAGATATTTTTCGGCATACCCAGGAATCGGTTCGGTATGGGTAGGTATTCGAAAAAATACCGGTATTTATTCGGTATTTCTGAAAATGTTTTGCAAAGTCAAAACACTGAATTTCCCATTTACAAGGCCATGGACTTAGTAATCTCCAACGTCAGAGCCTAGAAAATTCATAAAAATCAATGGGATTTACAGTTTTTAGGATTTTTTTGAATATATTTTTTATTTTACTGGAGTGAAACTCGTTTCTATAAATGATTTTGCCTAAGAGAAATGCTTCAATTGTACTGTAGTTTTAAGGCCTGCTAGTGTACACTATGGAGATTTAACGAGCAGTGACAAAATGCGGGCTATTCTGTTGATTGTGAATGCACTGTACATAGAAACTTGATTATTACCGAGCAGTGTGAAGTTAAGCCAAAACTAGACCAGCCCTTTCGAATGGCGAAACAAGTTTGGGACAGGGACTTGGGGCAGAGGACTAAAAATCCTTTAAACTCGATATTTTGAAAGGATATCGTAATAGAATGTGTTTCTGCATGCCCCAAAAATACAAAACTAGAAATAAAACATTGTGATCATTGTTGTTGTTGTTGTTGTTGTTGTTGTAGCTTGTTGTCCTTTCGGACTAGGAGTAGTCAACTGCTATAGAGCAGGAAGAGACACAAGGTCCGGCAGCCTCCTTAACAACAACCCTCCCCGTTGCTGTTGGTGTGTGCTAGACAGCGCCGGTTTGGTCCCCATTTATCTACTTGCCATTGCTGGCTTTTGACGGCCTTGGTTGGGCTTTGTGTCGACTACTTCCCATCGCCTCGACAGGTTTCGAACCCGCAAATACACCGCTTCTACGGGTGCCGGGGCCGCCGTGACACACGGGATTGCGTAAACTACCCATGGCCAAGACGCGACTCATAGGGAATTTTCGATAAAAATTGCAGTAAGCTGGACAAAAATACCGATTCCCAAATACCTGGGTATTCCCAAAATAATCGGTGTACCGGGTATGGGTATTTTAAGCCGCGTCGTTGGCTCAGTGGGTAGCTCGCTACCTCTGAGTCACGGCGGCCCCTGCATCCCTAGTGGTTGTAGTGGTTCATCCTCTCGGCGCGGCAAGTTTCTTGCTGCAAAGAGTTGGTCGTCGGCACAACGCTCCACCCAGGCCACCGAAAACTGGTTACAGTGAGTAGGTAAAATGGGAACCAACTGGATCTGCCGTTGCCGTAGCCATTTGAATTTTTTAATGACCTGAACAAATGGTCAGGCGGCATTGTTCGTTCGTTGGCCAATACTGTGCATTTTGTACATATTGCTGAACGTACGTATCAGTACCGTTTCCCTTTTTTCAGAATTCTTCTGGACATACCTGGCGGACACGTTGGCTTTCTACTATGACCCGACGCAGAATGGCGCCTCGTTGTTCCTGCTGGACCTGAGAAGCGTTCGGAAACCTGAAGAGTATGAAATAGCAAAGCTGCCCGGTCACAAACCGAAACATGAGATTATGTTTGACAGCACCTACACCAGCTATCACCGTCCTGAAATTATTGGCATGGTGCAAGTGTCAACAGCAGCCGGGTATGAACAGTTACTAATTCATTCGGACCTTCATTTGTTCGTTCCTCTGATCGTTCGATTGTTTGTTTTCTTGTTTGTTTGTTTGTTTGTTTGTTTGTTTGTTTGTTTGTTTGTTTGTTTGTTTGTTTGTTTGTTTGTTTGTTTGTTTGTTTGTTTGTTTGTTTGTTTGTTTGTTTGTTTGTTTGTTTAATACAGTATGTAACTGGGGGTCGGGTGTGTGTGACCCCCACCTGACTTAGGCCAAGACCATTTTTCTGACCCCATCGTATATTTCTGTCAGGAAATTTCTTTGTTTGTTTGTTTGTTTGTTTGTTTGTTTGTTTGTTTGTTTGTTTGTTTGTTTGTTTGTTTGTTTGTTTGTTTGTTTGTTTGTTTAATACAATATGTAACTGGGGGTCGGGTGTGTGTGACCCCCACCTGACTTAGGCCAAGACCATTTTTCTGACCCCATCGTATATTTCTGTCAGGAAATTTTTATAATCTGAAAGACTAAACTCGTAACTAAAACAATTTCAGAGGGCAAGTGGACTTTTACTCACTCAATTTGGTGAAGGAGGAGTACAAGCCACTGGCGCTGGATATCGGTTCCTATGAAATTATCTTGGACAACCAACTCAATGTCCGCTTGGCCGAACATTATGCGCCAGGCGAATGGTACCAGGTGACAGTATTGAAGAACGGCACCGCTCGCTTTAGACGGATCAAATCGGAAACCAGAGATACTCTCTGGGTGGATCCTTCTGAGGTCAGTCACTTTGACAAGAACGACACTGGCTTTTACTGGATTGGATACAACGGAGCCGACACACGTATGAACCTTTATTTTCATACTTCCTTGTAGTTTCGGTAGCACTGAACTGAATGAACCAGACCTACAGCAAGTTTTTTCTTTGTCTACAGTTTGTCTACATAAAGCAATCATTCCAGGCAGTTTGTACTGGAGCAGCTTTGACCGACCCGACCAACACAAACTGCTGTTCGCGCCCAAATCTGACATTCGACCCCGTTGGGCGGTAGGGAGTGCGGTTGTCTTCCACCCCATCAGGCGCATTCCATTGGTTGGCCTTGACAACTACGGCATTCCAAAGCTCGTTGCTCTGGACGACAGTGTCAAATCGGATGTAGAAATCATAAACAACATCGAGCCTTTTGACGAGCCCATTATCGATTACGTCTCTGTTGGTATGTAGCGTTCTTTGGTTTCACCTTTGCTTGCTTGTTTTGAGCGGTGACTATCTAGTTTGGCTAACTAATTTTCCGTGTTTGATTGAGTGTGTCTGTTTTGTCGTATTGCTTGTTTGTTCTTGGCTACAAATTCATTTCTTATTATTGCCCAGTTTTAGACTTGCACACATGGCTGGTTCATGTGGTAAAATCAACCGGAGCTCCCCATTGGTACATCTATCATCGCAACGGAGAGCCGTACCGACTGTTCAAAGAGCAGCTTCTGCCTTACCAACACAAATTCAGACGCTTGCGATCAATTGAGGTGAAAACGCGGGACAACCGGACACAGCAGTGCTACATGACCTTGCCAGTAGATGTAAGCATGCAACAACATTGCACTACTACTTGTTAGTAAGCTGTTCTAGACTGATGACCAGCAGCCAAAAACTCCGTTGCCACTGGTTCTCTATGTTCGCGGGCGTCAAGATTTTTTCCCGTATATTAACCGCATGTCTTTCCACGCCCAACTTTTTGCTGATCGTGGCTACGTTGTGCTACAGGTATCATACTTGTTATCTGTTACTCCAGGTGCATAATTATAACAATCTGCAACATCTCTAGTGCAACTTTCGAGGAACGATTCATCTTGGGAGAAAGTGGGAACATGCGGGTTTCGGACAGTGGGGTCGTGCGATGATCGATGACTTGGAAGATGCAGTCATGTGGGCGGTGGACCGAAAGATCGCTAAATATGACAAGATTGCCATCGTTGGCAAAGATTATGGAGGTTTCGCAGCATTGGCTAGTCTCTCGACGCCAAGGAACTTGCAGTTTGCATGTGGGGTGGATATCAACGGACCGACTAACTTGGCCAATATGAAGTACAACAAGCGTACGTGGCTTAGAGGCATTTGGAGGGTCATTGTGTCCGAGGCCTACTTTATCCGGAGTTTAGGAGCCGACCCCGACACTGCTGAAGGTATGCGTCATCTTAGAATAAGGGTAAAGGTACCGGTTTTTCCGTATAAACGCCCCCAATTAGTGGCCTCCCTGGGCGTGTGTTTGGAAAGCCTTTCCAAATATACGCCCATGGCCCATGGGCGTTTATTAAGATAAAACATAACATTTTGTTCAGAAAAAGATGAAAAATGGGTTAAAACCCCAAAAATTGTTGCTAGAAGCATGAGTTTCAGTATAGAAGCACGATATTATCAGTTGTTGTTGAAAAATCAGTGCAAAAATCGACTCGCAGACAGACCGCGCAGAAAATCTCAACCGATTTGAATTAATCTTTCTTTAAATGAAAAATAAAAAAATCCTTAAAAGACTGCTGAAATTTTCATTAATTTACTCTGCTTAGTTCCTGAGATATTGGCTTTCAAAGTCAAAACAGTGATTTTAGCAGTGAACAAGGGGATTATTTTATTATTCTGCACTTCGTAATAAAACGGATTCCTGCTACTGCTAAGGGCTATTCGAGGCTTTACTGGTGACACAGAAACTCGGTTTACTTCAACACTAAAGTATTAGCCCCAGCAGTAGGAATCTGCTTTATTATGAAATGCAACGGAATCGCTCTTGTTCTTCGCCAAAATCTGTTTCGACTCAGAAGCCAAATATCTCAAGAATTTAAAACTGTAAAGCTCAATAAAAATTAATCAATCTTTGAAGAATTTGTCAGTCTTGCATTCAAAAAAGGATTCATTCAAATCGGTTGAGATTCATGGTTGCAAAAGTAAAAAAATCTGCTGGTTTGTTCTTTATCATTCTTGTTCATTGCCAAAATCTCTGTATTGAATTTGAGGACAAATATCTCAGGAACTGAGAAGGCTATCTTAATAAACGGTACATCAATCTTTCAAGAATTTATTTATCTTTCATTTAAAAAAGGATTCATTCAAATCGGTTGAGATTTGCGGTTGCTACAGCAAAAAATCTGCTGGGTTGTTTTTTTTGGCGGATCCTGTACATACAATGTACATTGTACGCCCGTGCACATACAATAGCGGGGGTCTAGGGGGGTCTAGCAGGGTTCGTGCGGGACCTGGAAAGTCAGGGAGTCATGGAAAAGTCAGGGAATTTTAAAAAAGTCAGGGAATCAGGGAAAAGTCAGGGAATTTGGTGTCTGGTCAGGGAAAATTTTGATAGCAGCAGGAACATCTCGCCGCCAAATGGTCCTGACAGAACATTACACAACACCCTTTTGAAGATCGGTCTTCTGACTTTACATACTACTACTTAAACCGGAAATTTGCCCTCTGAATACCGTTTAAATGCGTTTTACATAGCCAATTTTTCAAAATTTTCTCATTGATTGCGGTTTCCTCACCATGGTTGGTCAGGGAATTTTTACTATGGTCATGGAAATGTCAGGGAAAGGTCAGGGAATTTTGCTATACAAAAGCCGCACGAACCCTGTCTAGGGTCCCCCTTTAGGGGCTTTAGAATTAACCACCCATGGGCGTTTAAAGATTAGAACTGAATCTGTGAAAAGTGCCAAAACTAAACTAAACTAAAGGGCGTTTTTACGGAAAAACCCGGTACTGTTGTTTGTGCATCTTGCAGTAAACCCCGCCTGCAATCAAACCCAGCGGGGTTTTGGAACCTAATTTACAGATTTAGAAACCCAAATTAGGGCTCCGAAACCCTGTTTAGGGTATCTGAAACACAAACTATGGTTCCGCAACCCTATTCTGGACCTTCAGACCACAGCAGGCCCCTTGCCGCGTAGGTCATTCCCAGACTGACATTCGCGCTGGCTTAGGTTGAGGGCTTAGGGTTTAGTTCAGTTAAGCGGAGCCTGAAGCTTAGGCTCAAATCAGATCAAATTTCTTGCTTACAAACCTAGTTGGGGGCCATTTTTAATACCCTGCTGTTGTGTTTTAGGAGCCAAGTTTCTGGAAGCCCAGTCGCCAAAACCTGCAAAAATTGACAAGCCTCTGCTGATTATTCAAAGTGAAGAGTCGAGCTATGTGCCTCGATCGGAGCCTGGTATGCAATACGTTCATACATATCGATAAAATTTGCAACCATTGCTTATTGAACAAATTCCATCAAGAAATGATCCGATCAGCTATAAGTGGGGACGAAAAGGCGATCTTGCATTTTTGTCAGTAGTGCGCATCTTTGTCGTTTAAACAATGTCTCATTTTGCATGCAATGACTTGCCGTTTTGTCTGCAAAACCAAATTTCAGATCATTACGTCAGTGAAATGAGTCGCCTGAACAATTCGGTGTCGTACGTGGCAGTGAAATCGCCCAGCCTCGAAGGACACGATACTTTTGCCATCATTGAGCATTTCCTGCAGGACTGTCTCGGAGGTCGTGCCGAACCACCGTCTGAGACCATCGGCCAGTTAGGTTCCGGCACTCGCATCATCCAGTGTGGAGACCTGTGCAAACTGCGTGGCCAGCGATGGGCCCAGTTCTGTGCTCCCTGTGAAGAGAAGTGTTGATTGTACACCAGTCTCTTTCTGCACGTACATACCATGATTTGTATTCGACACTACTAACATTAGCTGCTTTTCTTGTGCGGTGCGCTTACTTTGAATAAAAGACGATTCTGCATGTCACCATGCCGTCCTAGTTTTGGCTTCCTTGCCTGCTTTTGATACTTTCGTGCTTTCTTTGCATAGCGATGAAGGCTATACATAAATAGGTTATTTACTTGGTGTCTGTAGTAACACATGCTTTTCATGCAAATTCGTAAAAGCATTTCATTCTACCGGTTTCTCTTGTTTGTGTTTTGTATGAAGATGGTTGGTTCATCTCTACTTCTGATGTTCTTCTTGCCAAGTTATGGTTCAAGCGTTAGATGTTTCACTGGTCAGCAGTCAAATTGGAAGAAGAGTTTCGAGTTCGAAATTTCAGAGTGCGAATACGGCTGTGAAAATTTGTACAAAGTGCAGAGCAAAAGAGAGATCGTTTTGCTCAAAAGGTGTAGCTCCGACATTTGCAGCCAGAGACATGTCTGCAACAACCGTTCCAACCACTACTGTTGCTGTTCTACAAACGACTTCTGCTCTGGCCCGCCACTTCATCACAAGCCTGCCATTTGTTCCAAGCAAGTAGGTCTAGCGAATCGGACCCTCAGGATTTTGTTCCCTGACGTCTCAGCCACTCTCAGTTGTCTGACGGTTAAGACGAACAACGGCATTGTGTACAGGGGCAGCAGTGGTTCAGAAATGCCAGGCAGTCTTTGTGGCGGCTGCAGAACCATGATCTTTCCTCAGAAGCTGCGTCAGTATTTGTTGGGAGACATTGCTTTTCGGGGTATTCAAGACAAAGTCAACAGTGCACTACTGACTGAAGTGTGTTGCTGCAACTACAATCACTGCAATGCACCACCGCAACAACCCACCAGTACAGTGACCCCTCCTACAACAAGCCCTCAGCCACTGATTCCTGCACCTCACTGTTTCGTCGGTGAAAGATGGCCCAACAAGCACAAGTTTTTCTTCACTCTACAGCAGTGTCAGTTTGCCTGTGCCAACACCACCACTGCAGACGGTTTTGTACTGCAGTCTTGTCACCGTCAGCCTTGCAAAGAAGACCGATGTGGCGGCAATCAGTTTGGATGGGAGGGTTGTTGCTGTGGACAGAACCGCTGTGCTGGACCGTCAGTCGAAGGCCCGGACAGACCGATATCCTGTTTCAGGCACGTCAAAATAGACTACGTGTCTAAGAAAGAGCAGGTTGGGCGAGTGAAAGTCGTGCACGAAGTCACAGCACACACCTATTCGTTTCTGTCTTGCGTCAGAATCGCTCTAGACACTGGTCTGGTTTACAGTGGTGCAGCGGAACTGGGTACATACTGTGGAGGCTGTCACAATCTCGATGTCTCATCAGAGCTGCGTCAGCATTTGCAGAAGGAAGTCAGTTTTCTGATGCCCAGCCTCATGGATGCTGTAAACCAAAGCAAAAGAGCACGACTTTGCTGTTGTAATGAGGACTGGTGCAACAAGAAGAACAAGTCAGTGATCAGGCGTCGCGGTGCCCTTTGTCTTGTTGGCCATTCAGCATCGGATTACAATCTCTCGCTGTACCGTCTACGAAAGTGCAGGTTCGGTTGTTTGAACGCCACATTCAATGACGGATTCACGTTCAATGTGTGCAGCGAAAGACCTTGCCATGTAGAATGTAGTCAGAGAGCAGTTGTGACCACTTGCTGTTGCCAGTCAGATTTCTGTTCTGTTCAAAATTTCAACCGTGCAACTGGTTTTATCACGTGCGCAAAGCAGATTGGTGTGTCTACCAACACGTCCTTCGAGAGATCAAAGTTCAGTTGTGTGAGCGCCGAATTCAATTCAGGACTGAGTTACCGTGGAGGTTCTCAGATCTTTTTCCCCAATACTGTGTGCAGAGGTTGTGCAGCTGTTGTGCTGGCCACCAGAACTGTAGAAACGCTGCGTCGACTGCTTGCAGACGAGGGCACTGATCCACAACTGATAGCGATGGTTGAGCATGAAGTCAAAGTTTGTTGTTGCAACCAGCACTTGTGCAATGTTTCATAGTTGATCTGAAGAGTTCAAGCGATTGGTGTGGGAAGTCCAGTGTCCTTTTACTTACTGATTGCGCTCTTGTTCGATAGAAATAATCTATGAAACATTTCAAAGTATTGCGTTTTGTGTATCTCATAAAACAGTGCATTGTAAGTGCAAATGACAGAAGGCCGTTTTCTTATTTTTTTGCATTGATTGATTGCGCATTTTCACTGAAGCCCTTCATTTTAGCAGAACGAATTGTGAGATCAGTTTGTCAGCGAGATGATTTTACCAAACAAATCGGTGCATACATGCAGGTAAAAAAACGCGTCAAAAAGGGAATGAATCTTTTGACAAGCCAATCTTTTCACCATTTTTGAAGACATAAATTTCCTTTGTTTTACGGAATTCTTTAAATTCAAAGACCCTTTCTTAATATCAAGAGAACTTTAGCATTATGCTTGCGGTGTGGAAGCAAGAATTTTTATCACAAAACAGTCCACACTCAATCAAACATAAAACTAACAAAGGCAAGAACAGCAGAGAGCAAAGAAGACAAGGAGATTCACTGCAGGATGAGAGAGCTTGTTTAGACGGTTAGGATAGAATCAGGTCAAGGAAGCTTCCCTGCTCCCATTGTTTTTATTGCTTATGTGAATGGCATTTCAAAGATCCAATTGACTCAAGCAGGTACTATAAACTATTTCTCCTTGCAAGAGTCAGAGTACTCGCTCTCTCGCCATGATGAATTTGGAAAAGACTTAGTATATGTACAGTCCAGTAAAAACCGTATTTAGGATTTCTAAGCCTTACAAGAGCTCTTTTTAGTGTTTCAAATTTACCTTGACATCCTCTCTAGCCTTCCTAAACACTTATAAAACCCTGTTTAGGTTTTCTAAGCATTACAAAAATCCTGTTGTCATGTTTATGCTTAATCGATAGCAAATCGTCATATCTGTTGCATACGCTCTTGGGCAGACATATCTGTTGGCAAACTCGAATGCTACACGTGTTTTAGTAAGGGGTACCTGAAATCGCGCGTTTTCATTCTTTTTATTTTTTTAGTTTGTTGTTCAAGGATCTCTGAAGGTAAATGCTCCGAAATATGCATCTAAGGCAGGCCTACTCACATAGTACAATTTGTAGCTATCTTTCAAGAGATGACTGAGAAAACTTTTTTTTTCTATTTTTTGTAGTGATGATTTTCGTTTAAAAAGGGCCACCGTCCTTGGGCTTGGACGAATATTGTTACCTTTATGCTTAATCGATAGCAAATCATCATATCTACCGACATGCACGTGGGCAGACATATCTGTCAGAGGACTCAAATGCTACGATTGTTTTAGTAAGTGGAGGTCGTGACGCATTTTTGGTCATTAAAAAAGGGGCCACCGTCCTGGGCTTTCGATCCCAATCTTTCTAACTGTTCTATTAGAGTGCGAACTGGTACTGGGTATTGGGTATTGGGTGTATTGGGGTGTTTTCCAGGTATTGGGTATTGGGTATTGGAGTTTTTACCCCCCAATACCCAATACTAAATTGGACAATTAAAAATAGAGAAAAATCGATGTTGACCTGAAAATTTGATCTGAAAAAATCGAAAATGTTGATCGATGATTCGGTTTAGTAAGCTGTTTTCGCGTTAAGGACCCGTCCATAAACGACGTCGTTACAAAATCACAAAGCCCGCTCCCCCAAAATCGCGTTGCGTCGTTTCTAGGGGACCCCTCCACCTCCCCATAAGACGACGTCGTTTTCAGTTTACCCCTCTCCCGATAAAAGTGCAGTACATACAGAACTGTAATGTTTTCTTGTTAGCATACTGCGAAATCAATAGAATAAATCAACAACCACTCTGGGAATCTGATTCTGTAGCTAGAGTAATAGTCTACCGATCCGGTCTTGGGCACGAGTGCACGTATATATTGTACGTTCCAATTTTTTTATAGCAAGTTTTCTAAGTGGTCTTCCGGGGGAATTCGTCCGATAATCGATGACGTATGGCAATATGATTCCCGGCCCATTCCCCCCCACCCGGCGCTGCCGCGGCGGGTTACTGTAATATTGCTGCATGTGAAACAACACAAAGCGCGCGAAGTTTAAACGACTTCACAGAGAAGTGGTAGTAAAAGCACCAAAACAGAACAGCTTAAATCTCCAAGTAGTTGCAATTTTTATAAATACCGATACCCCGTATGCCAATTATTTTCAGAATATCTGCCTGCAAGTGCAAACATCCCTCCCCTTTGCTGTTATCAGGTACGGTGCAACGGCAGCTCCAGTTCGGTTCCCATTTACGTATTTACCATCACCGACTTTTGGAGGCCTGGGTTGGGTCTGGGCGTGACAATTTTCCAAATATAAAAGTACCCCTAGAGACGCATCAGTATAGGCACGCTCTGGAGGGCCTGTTTTCCAAACATAAAAGTACCCCTAGGGGACGCATCGGTGTAGGAAATCTCCGGAGGGCCTGTTTTAAAAACATAAAAATACCCCTAGGGGACGCATCGGTATAGGAACGCTCCAGAGCATACATGTAGGAGGGGGGTTTTGGGGGGGTTTAGCCCCCCCAGGCCCGATTTTCGGCAAACCCCCCCCCCCCAGCCGAATTCTGGGGGGGTTTTTTCTGAAACCCTATTTTGGGTTCCAAACTGCTAAAATTCAGGGTTTCAAGACTTATATACCGTAATTTAGCATTTCAAAAGCCCTAAATAGGGTTCCGGAACCCTATTTAGGGTTTCAGAAACCCAAAGTAATGCCTCCGGAACCCTATTTAGGGTTTCAGAAACCCTAAATAGGGTTCCGAAACCCTGTTTTGGGTACCTGAAAGCCTAAATAGGGTTCCGGAACCCTAATTTGGGTTTCTGAAACCCTAAATAGGGTTCCGGAGCCCTACTGTGGGTTTTTGAAACCCTAAATAGGGTTCCGGAACCCTAATTTGGGTTTCTGAAACCCTAAATAGGGTTCCGGAACCCTAATTTGGGTTTGGGTTTCTGAAACCCTAAATAGGGTTCCGGAGCCCTATTTTGGGTTACTGAAACCGTAAATAGGGTTTCGGAACCCTAATTTGGGTTTCACAGAGACTAAACAGGGTTTCTGAAACCCTAAATAGGGTTCCGGGACCCTAATTTGGGATTCAAAAGCCCTAAATAGGGTTCCGGAACCCTAATTTGGGTCTCAAAAACCCTAAACAGGGTTTCAGTGCCCTAATTTTTGTTTCAAAATCTCTAAATAGGGTTCCAGATACGCATTTTAGCTGTATTCTGTCGAGTAAAATAGAGCTTTTTTGCATGTTTTAAAGCAAAAACATGTTTTTTGCACGTTTTTAATAAAAAATAGGATTTTCTGCACATTTTAAACCAATAAATAGGGTTTTAAAGGGAATTTTTGCACTTCTGACAGGATTTTTACCCGATTTTTAGTCCTCAAAACCCTGTTTTGAGCCCAAAAAAAGGTCGCTAAAACCCACTTTTGGACACCAAAAAAAGGTCGCTGAAACCCCCTTTGGAAATAGTGCTGAAACCCTATTTTGGATCTGGAAAACCCCCCCCCCCAGCCGAAAACCCAGCTACATGTATGCTCCAGAGGCCCTGTTTTAAAAACATAAAAATACCCCTAGGGGACACATCGGTATAGGAACGCTCCAGAGGCCCTGTTTTAAAAGCATAAATATACCCCTAGGGGACGCATCGGTATAGGAACGCTCCGGAGGGCCTGTTTTAAAAACATAAAAGCACCCCTAGGGGACGCATCGGTGTAGGAACGCTCCAGAGGCCCTGTTTTAAAAAAAATAAAAATACCCCTAGATGGACGCATCAGTATAGGCACGCTCCGGAGAGCCTGTTTTAGAAACACAAAAGAACTCCTAGAGACGCATTTTCCAAATATAAAATCATTTCTGACCTCTCAAAAACCTAAGCGGAGGGGAAGAAAAATATATTTTCACACCAAACATAGAGCAGATAGCGCATACCGTAATCCGACCGCGGCAGCGCCGGGTGGGGGGGGAATGGGCCTCCTCCCTGGCAATATGACTTGAGCGTAGGGATGCAAATGGTATAAAAAATACCAAATACCAAATACCAGATGGTATTTTCTATACCAAATAATACCAAATAATTCCAAATAGTTGATAAACAGGTCGCTAGCTGTTTGTAAATAGCGCAAAATCATACCTTTTGTTTTTTTCAGCAAAAATATATTAGTTTTGCCTCAGTGGAAGAGTTTTTGTTGCATCTAAAAGAAATCTAGTCATGTCGAGAAAGAAAACGAGCAGAATTTGATGGATTTTCACTGACTCGGGAAATGGGCAAGCACGTTGTGATGTTTGCGGTCTAGGCTCGGTCTCGATAAAGGCGACTACTAAACTTCGCAACATCGCAACCAGTCGCAACTTCGCAACCAGTCGCACCCGTTCGCATCCGCCGGGCGCCAACTCTAGAATATAGACGCGAAGATTTATTTGACGATGAAATTGCGCAAAATTAATCAGAATTTCCGGATTATGTTACGAAACAGCAATGTTCTAGTAGAGGGGACACTGTTTGATGGACACTGAAGGGCGGAGCGAATGAAGAACAAGGACATTAAATGAAAATGTATTCAATGCTACAGAATGCCAGGAAGGAAGACTTGCAGTGTTTTAACCATAAAATTTTGGTAAAAATAGCAATAATCAACTGAAACTGAATAATTTTTGGGCTGAAAATTTCGCTTTTTGGCAAGAATACAATTTTGGTGTGACAAATAAGCGTTCGGTTTATTTTACAAAAAATTACAATTTTTGGATCGGCAACACTGTTACCAGGCTGCACCGATCAAACATACAGTACGACCACAATTAACGCAACACGGCTAAATCTTTGGATTGTGATTGTGCACATAGAAACACTTTTTCTATTCTTGATACAATGCGATCGTAAACGTAGGCAGATACTGATAAAAATTTACTTTATTATTGCGTACGTAATGGGGTTAGAGACCGAGCATGGTCGGACGTGACCATGCTCCGGTCGAGTGAAGATTTGAGCCAGGCGTGCGTGCAGCAAAGGCCCCTGGGCCGGGCCCACCTACAAATTTGAAAATCTGACCGTTTTCTAATATGTACTGTAGAACACTGTTTGCTTCAGTCTTAAAATAAAGGACCAGCAGTTGATCCGATCCGATCTGATGTGCAGGGGCCTTACGGCCTACGATCAGACTCGTTGCCGATTTCGCAACCCCCTATTTCGTCATCTCGGACGTTTTTCCCTTCTTTCACTGCCCAGCCACTTATAGGCATGCCGTTGGGTGCCAGTCACTAAGAGAGCGCCGGCGTGTTGACGTCATGGTGTCAGCTCCCCACAGCCGCCGGTGCCCGGTTGGCTGAGGGCCCCCGGCATAGTAGTTTTCTCAGACAGCTCCTAACGTTGTCGATGTTCTCCTCCAACGTGGCATGCTTTGTGGAACGGCTTTCGGTGCAATGGCAGATCTGGTCGGTTCCCTTTTATCTACTCGCTGTCACCAGCTTTCGGTGGCCTGGGTGGGGCTTTGCGTCGTCTAATTCCAGTCAGACTGGTTTCGAACCCACTACAACAGCTATGGATGCAGGGGCCGCCGTGACTCTGAGACAGCGAGCTACCAACTGAGCCAACGACGCCACTTGGACCAGCAGTCATCTTATCTGAGAAATGAAATAGCCATAATACGTACATTGCAGCTACATTAACCTTCCTTACCGAAATCGAGCCGTACTATGACTGCTTGTAGTCTTTACAACATGTGTAAACCTACCGAGTCACGTTAAATCGAACCGCCAACCCAGCGCATTATGGTACTTACACGCTGTGAGTCCGAGTATTCTAAGAAATATGCTTAAAAGGCCTACTACACTTGTTTATTCAAAAAGCAAAACAAATTTTAAAGTAGATATTAAAAGATTTATACTCAGCCTTTTGCATTCCAATATGTACTAGTGTTTGTACCTTTGACTACAGCGATGCAAAGCTGGTGTCAAGCGTCGTTTGCTTAAACTGTGGTGGTGGAGAAACAGGCTGCCCTTGTTGTTGATGCGACCCTCATCTTTCATTGAATGTAAAGACACAAAGAGTAAACTAGGCATCCTTTACATCACGTCATAGCAGCCCTTCTAGCAAGAACAGGCACAGGAAAAACAAAAAAGAAGTCGGAAAACTTTTTCTTGCGCCTTCTGTTTTCTTCGCATCGACGTTCTAGAGTTGGCGCCCGGCGGATGCGAACCGGTGCGACTGGTTGCGAAGTTGCGACCGGTTGCGATGTTGCGAAGTTTAGTAGTCGCCCTCGATAAAGGGGCCGTCCATAAACGACGTCGTTCCAAAATCCCGATTTTTCCGACCCCCTTTCTCCCAAAATCGCCTTGCGTCGTTTCATGGGAGCTCCCTCCCACTTTTTGAGAATTTTCCATGAATGGTTGTTATAAGCTAAACTGGTCAGAATTCTTTGTTGTTTTGTTGCTCAGAAACGGTAAAGAGACGTGTTGTTCTGCGTATCTGCATTGTTAAACTTTTAGTAAATTAGAAATAAAGAGAAAACTCTGAACAGAAGAGCTCTGACATGGTACACAGTCGCAAAATATGCAGAATTTATCGCTTAAAAGCTAACTGTTTAGTTATTTAAAGTATTTGGTATTATTTGGTATGAAAGAATACCAAATACCAAATAATACCAAATACCTAGAAAATACCAAATAATATCGAATAATACCAAATAATACCGGATACCATTTGCATCCCTACTTGAGCGTGTATTCTCTGATTTCATGCAGTAATTATTTGTGGATGTGCTGGTGTCGGTGTGCAAAACAATAATGTAGAAGTCATAAGCAGTTGTTTGATACCGTATTCGGTCATATTTGTTAAAAGATTTACAGTTAGGGTGCGCACGCTTCCAGAATTTGTTCCAAGACAAAAACACGTATCTGAGGTAAAGCTGAATATAACGTGCAGTAATTAGAAGTTAATGTGTAGAATAATAATCAGGAGATCGTCAGCAGTCGTTTGATACCACATTCGGTGGTCTCTGTTCAAAATTTGCAATTCGAGTGATCTCCCCATATTTATTATTGTTTTGTGCTTCGTTTGTTGTAGTGTGTAGAGTAGAAAGGATGGGCAGCAGAGAGACGGAGCAGCTGAGAGTCAACATCCATGATCAGCTCGATCGACTGGTGCAACAAATTGCTGACATAGAAGAAGCCAAGTCAGTCGTTGTTTCGTTCGCAGTTAACTTCTTAGCTTCCTTCTTTCTTCTCTATTACCATTCATGCAAATAGAGATGCATGCAACCGTAAAGAAAAATACTTGAGGGCCTGGCATGTATACGTCATCGTGCTGTCAGCTCCCGTCGGCCTCCAGTGGAGGGCTTCCGGCATAGTGGGTTTATCAGCTGGTCTCTCAGACAGCTCCTGACGTCGTCGATTTTCTCCTCCAACGCCGCATGCTTTGTGGGGCGGCTTTGGTGCTTTGGCAGATCCAGTCGGTACCCATTCACCTACTGGCTGTCACCAGCTTTCGGTGGCTGAGTTGGGCTTTGTGCCGACCATCAACTCTTTGCGGCAAGAAACTTGCCCCGCCGAGTAAATGAGCGCACGAGCATGCGCACAGTGGCTTTGCGGTCTAAACCACTACACTAAGCCACAGTTGTCCGTTGAAGCCGACTAGGCCTGGGGCCTCTCTCACACCAGGGGCGCACCAAGCAGACGTTGGGAGCCGACATCACCATGACGTCAACGCGCCAGGCACTCTCTCAGTACCTGGTGCCCAACAGCATGGCTAGAGTGGCTGGCAGTGATAGAAGGGAAGCGTCCGAGATGACAAACCACGGGGGTCGCGAAATGGACCACATAGGTCTGATCGTAGGGCCCATACATGGGCCGGGGGGTAAGGGGATGTATACCCCTCTCCCTCGGCCGACCATACCCCCCTCGGCCGGCCCATACCCCCCTCCCCCAGCCACCCCCCCCCCTCCCGGAGGGAGGAAATTTTCGCTTATTTAAGGCAAAATAGGCGTTTTTTTGCCCCCCCCCACCGGATTTTTCCGGCCCATGTATGGTAGGGCCCCCACACATCGTATCGGATCGGCACTACTGTATAAATGGAGAGGTTTAACTTTAAGGTTGTCAGGCGATCTGGAAGAATCTGAGTATGAGCAAATGAAACAGGAGACCAAAGCACAAATTCAGGAATTCAGCGAAAGTCTGGAGAAGATTTCCTCTGGAGACATGACCTTAGTCGACCAGCTTTCTTCTGTTAGAATGGTAATGCTCATTAGAACAACACTCACTTATTTACTGTCACGCTGCCGCTAGCCTTTTAGCAGTTCTCTTGTTAGTTGTATAGTTGCTACTCTGCTAGAAAACACCAACGATACGGTATCGGTATACACAAACAGGGTCAAAGGGGGCCCATTTTTGTATAGAAAGTTATGATAAAAGTAGTATCCCTAGAATATGTGCAAACGAGCTCAGAATAGCTTATTTTAACGAAAAATTACACCTTTTTTCAAAAACGGACGTTTTGGCTTACCATCATCCCCACAGCCCCCGCAGGCGCTCCTACCCCTGAACCCTCCTCAGGAATTGAAAATTCTACCACCCTCATCAGCCGAAATGCTAGCCCATGTTTGAGTATGCATACAAATACAAACATAGGAGGCATAATAGTCCCCAGAGACGATTATTTCCGCTCCCTTCCGATATTTGTGGCAAGCAATTTTTGAAGCTTTTTTCGAATTTCAGACACTAAAATTGTCAAAATTTCCCGTGAAACACTGCTTTTTACAAAGCTGTATTGTTTTAGCTCCAGTTGCCGTTTTTTGCTATTTTTGACCCAAAATAACGATTTTCAACTTTTTGCTTGCCGTCTAAGACTTTATCTCAGCCGAACTCTAGACTATGTCCGTAATACAGGGTCTGTAAAAAACCAACTCCGCAGATTTTCCGCTGTAGTAACCACATATCTCAATCGATTCGAATTATTTGAAATTCTTAAAAGATTGCTGAAATTTTTATTGATCTGCTTTGCTTAGATCCTAAGATATTCACCCTCAAAGTCAAAACAATGATTCGGCATTGAACAAGAGAGATTTCTATTATTCGGATGCACTTCATAATAAAACAGATTCCTACTACTGCTGAGGGCTGGTGGCTTTAGTGGTGACACACACAATCTGTTTACTTCACCTGTAAAGTCTCATAGCCCTCAGCGGTAGGAAGCTGTTTTATTGTGAAGTGCAACGGATTAGAAATTCCTCTTGTTCTTTGCCAAAATCCGTTTCGACTTTGAGGGAAAACTTTGATCTTTGAAACTTTGAAAACTTTGAGGGACAGTGATCTCGACAACCAAGCAGAGTACATCAATAAAAATGTTGCCAATCGTCCAAGAATTTATGACTGTTTCATTCAAAAATGGAGTCTTTCAAATCGGTTCACACACAGCGAAAAATTGTTTTTTGCCGGACCCTGTAAATAGCTCATGCGCCAAAGGTGGAAGAAGCTTGGTGTCTGGCCCCAGCTGGGGATTGACCTGAGCCGAGTTCTGAACTCATTTACATCTAATTAGCCTTACTTTTATTTATAACCAACCCATACATGTAACAGGGGGGTCTGCGTCTGCCCCCCCCACCCGACTTAGGCCAGACCCCCCGTACGGGACCCCCCCCCCCGAGACAATTTCGTCGGCCCCCCTCCGATTTTTCTGGCAAGTAAATTTTTGAGCAAATTTTTGCAGTTTTTTTAGAATTTCAGACACAAAAATTGCCAAAATCGCCTGCAAAACAGCCCTTTTTAGCTGTATTTCAGCCCAAATTAGCGATTTTTAGCCCAAAAATTGCGATTTTTTCGATTTTTGAGCGTTTTTTAGTACCCTACCCCCCTCCCAAAATTTTGGCTCAGACCCCCCGGCAGGCGCCAGACCCCCCAACCCCCCTCCCCCATCGGCGGATGACCTGTTACATGTATGAACCAACCCCTCTCTGAAAGCTTGTTACATGAATGCCTAAACATCTAAGGTATTGTAAAAATTTCAGGCTTTACAAGCAACAATAAGCGATGCATTCAAGACTCCCGAAATAATAAGAATGTTCGCAAAGAAACAGCCGGCTATGTTGAGGCTAAAATTGGAGGAGGTATCTTCGCACCGCGCCTTCGTTCTAATAAAACAACCAACTGTTAGGTTTCAGTTAGAGCGTGATAAGAAAATCCAGAAAGTGTCAGAGTTCTCGTACAACGAAAGAAAAGTGGAAATTTTGATGGCGCTCCAGAAACTGGGCGACAAGCTGGATCCCTCCGAGCTGATTTTCCTGCAACAACAGTCGCCCGAAGTTTTGCTTAAGTTCCAAGCGGTCTCCACTGATTTAAGTAAGGCCTTCTTGTTTGTGCTTTCTTTCCAAACCCACTTCGCTTCTATGATGGCGCATTGTCAGTCAAGAAAAGAGACCCCTGTTACATGTATGTATGCCAAAATTCCCACAATACAGTCAGGCACTTAGCGCCGTATATGGTACATACCATACATGTTACAGGTTAACCGCCTAAGGGGAAAGGGTTTGGGGAGTCTGGCGCCGCCCATGGGGGTCTGAGCCTAAATTCTAGATGAGGGGGTCATACATTTGTTTGTTTTTTAGTTCCACTGTCCTTTCGGACAGTTCACGACACCCCTCGCTCTTTTCGCTCGCTCGTATACATAGGCTGAGGTGAGAGGTATGCCGCTCTCCCTCGGCGACCAATACCCCCTCGGCCCGCTCATACCCTCACCCCCCCCCTTCCGGAGGGAGAAATTTCGCTTTTTTAAGCGTTTTTCTTAGACTTTTGTGGGGGACCCCCAGACTAATTCCACACCCTCTACGGATTTTTCCGTCCCAGGTATGATGGGGTTGGGTACTAAAAACGCGTGTTGATCATGGGTAGTTTACGCTATCCCGTGTGTCGCGGCGGCCCCGGTGTCTCCGATTTGCTGCATGAATTTTACGTGATTTTTTGACAATTCTTTTCGCCGCGACGCATTAGGGCGTCTGTTCTGCTTGCTGAGGGCTTAAAGTAGGAGGGATTTTTAGTTATTATGAAAGAGGAGAGCATTCTTCAGTCGATGCCGGTAGAATTTTGAAAATATATTGCTCGCTTGCTTTTTTATTCTGCAAAGAATTTTTGATTTCCCAAAACTATTATTTGGCGTCATTTGAGCACACAGCGCATAGCCAACGGGGAAAAAATAAAATAGGATTTGCTCAAGTTGGTCGAGTAAAAACAGATATCTGAAGAAAGTTGATGGAGCACAGGCGGTTTCTTTCTTAACGGGTGTTTTTTTCTTCACTTTTTTGCCTGTGATGAGAGAACCGCTGGCGGCAGATACTTGAGTGCATAGGCTCCTTGGATAGCCCGGTGAAAGCGCTTTCTTATGAGTACGCAATTACTCAATTTTCTTTTAAATCCAAGGGGAATCACTGTCTTCTGTTCTGCATTGCGATGTGTGATCGTACTGAACATTTTGCCGAATACAACTGACCGATTCATTAGCAAATTAAAAGGAAATGATTTCTGCGCTGCTAAATCACACGTTCGCGTTATTTTCGGCCTTAAAAATAGCTAGCCGTCTAGGAGTGTCAACCGTTTAGCACCAAAATGTGATCAATCCAATTTTCGGATTCCAGCTAAGTGACGATTATTTTTGTAACAAAAAACTACGTATTTTATGGTCTCCTGTCCTGAACCATCTGACACGGCGTGAGAACAATGTAACTGGCTATGACAAGGAAGCGGCGCGGATTAAATATATGTAAAAAATCGTTCGATTTCGCAATAAATGATTTAATTTTTGATCGTCAAAATATCTGGGTTTAAGCTAATTAGTTGGGTTTTTTGCAGTGTTTCGATGCTCGATGATCAACTTTTTCTACAACGTTTACGTGAAATTTGTTGGGACTAGTTTGTTATAAATCTTTTACCCCGGACCCTACTAGTGACCATACATGTACTAGGGGGGTTTCGGGGGTTACCGCCTAACTGGAAAGGCCAAACCCCCCTCACCCCGCCCTGAGATAGGTTAAGGGACCCCCGTTCCAAGTACTAGTAGTGGCTCCAGTACTGACAAACTGGCTCAGTAATCACTAATTTTTAGCCTAAAATTCGCTTGAAAAACCTTTGGAACATACATGTAACAGGTCATCCGCCGAAGGGGGAGGGGTCTGGCGAGTCCGAGTTGGACCCCCCGCGCCCCATGTATGGTTGTTATTAATCACTATTATTCATTGCCAAAATCTGTTTTCATTTTGAGGGCAAATATCTAAGCAGAGTGTCTTAATGAAAATTACACCAACCGTTGAAGAACTTATTTTTCTTTCATTTAAAACAAGATTCATTGAAATCGGTTGAGATTTGCGGTTACTACAGTGAAAAATCTGCGGGGTTCTTTTTTGGCGGACCCTCTAGATAGATATGGTTTGAACTCAACTGACTCGGTTTGTAAGGAAAGCTTCGAACCGAACCCCCGTTCCGTTTTACGCACATGCCTGCAAACGATGGCTAGACAGCTGTTATAGGAGTCCCTGCGCCTGGAATAAAAATTTTATTGGCTCCGCTACTGTATGTTCTTGCTCAAATGACTAATGCATTCCTTTGACGTTTAAAACTAGTCGGAGACACCTAGAGAAACTTGCAAAAACTCTTGAACTCGCGACTGACTAACCTTCGTAATCGAAAAGACGTTAGTTTTTTGCGTAATTTTTGTTGCAACAATTGTAACAAAATAATAGGCAACGTGATCGGCTAACCTGTTAGACTTTTTAGTTTTTTCTTTCTAAGCGCAGCTGTCATGCAGTATCCTGGCGAAACTTACATCACGCTTAGGGTGTCATGAGTATAGAATGTTCTCCCACCTAACTAATTCTCCATACCAAGTCACTTACTGTACAATTTTGTGCTAAACCGTGAGTCATACTTCCACGCGCTACAACGCAGAAATTGTTTGTATACTATACGAATTGAACCAGCAAAATTTGCTCTTTCAGGCTCAGAGGAAGAACTACGCTCAATAGTAGAGAAGAACATAAAAAGATAAGACGCATTGGATCAGTAATTTGTATTTATAACGCATATACATATCTGTGTGCTGCACAACTGATTCACACAATGTACAAACATAATAAACAAGCGGCGGCGGCTGCGAAATTGAATGCGCCGTTTTTGTATAAATCAAACGGGAGACGTCAGAAAAACATGACCATGTTGCGATTCTTCAAATTTTCTTTGTCCGGGGTGCGCGCAACCTTGGGCCGCGAGCCGAACGCCGCCACATAATCGGTCTCGCTGAAAAAGGTGTCGTTTGTGATTCAGATATCACCGACCGGCCCCATCCCAAACCGGTCGTCGCACCGGGCAGGAGAAGGAGGAGGGAGGCCATAAATTGCTGGCCGCTGTAAAACAGGTGCCGCTGTGTTGGGTTAACTAATTAACATAGTGTGTGGGACTGGAACAGTTGTGCCCGTCCGTCCCAACAACTCCCCCGCAGCCCCCGGCCAGACTGATACAAGCTGACACCGCCGGCTTGCAAACAAAAAACAGCTGCAACCTAGATGCCAAACAAACAACACTAACCATTACTTCCGCTCATTGTTACCGTACCCAATGGGGATGGTTAGAGCCGCTGTGTACCCCCGGGCCTTGCTCTCGTACTGTCTTCAGAAAGGAAATCTTAAATCCATGATCTTTTCTCAACGGCTATCAGAGCAGAGATGTCCTAGCGGCCTAATTTTTTAGCTTAGAAATGTCTTGGAATTTAGCGTTTCCTGTGCTGTCATTCAAGATGTCTCTAGACGCCTTTTTGACATTGTATGCTTGCTTTTGCTGTTAAACGCAAAAATTGCAACATCTCCAGGCGTTTAGGAGATTTTTGAAATTTTGAACCCCCTGTAGAAGGCAACAACTGCCACCCTCTCCCCGACCTGGACCTCTTGGTTGTTACACGTATGACAGATGCACTTTCACTTCTCTATGGTTGACATACAGTAAAATAAGTTAGCAAAATGGTCTCCAGGTAGTAGTCAACTTACTGTGCATCCTGCGGAATTCTAGTCTTCATCCTGCCCATGACTGGCGCCGAAATTCCAGTCTCCTCTACCCATTGTTTGGCCGAAACCCCTGACCGATCTGAGACCGAATTGGGGGCAGACGAATCTTTCGGTTTCTCGGTCTGTTTGCTCTCAGGCGGTGACTTTGGCTCAGAATTAATGCTTTTGCCTTTGCTAGTGGGGGGTCGCTGTCGTCGAGTCGATGGACTGGTCGATGGTTCCTGATTGGATACGCCGTCCTCATGTCGCATCAGGATTGAAGTGCGGCCTCGGCTAATGGTAGCTGTTGCCTGACGAATGCTCACATTTGACCCTGAGGCGTTAGATGACTCTGGTGCTTTTCTCAGCTCTGAATCTGATGCAGCCCTAAAACCTTTCTGTTCCATCCACTAGTAGAGTAATTTCTTAGAACTCTACCCTTTCCTAGCGCTGATCTTCTGAGTGGGGCCCTGAGTAGGCCGTTTAGGCGGCGAGAGGGGCGTCGTGTCATGCAAATTTTTCTGCGAGGACTCCCGCTGCGGGGACTTGGAGCGTCTGGTGACGGCAGCGGTGGCGGCGGTCGGTGCTTGTTTGGCGAGACAGCGCGCAGCGTGTTTCGTTTTGGGTTGCGCGTTGTTGTCCTCGTCGTTCTGCACAGTGTAAGTTCCACGTGAAATAGTTTTGCGCTCGAATTTGCTGTAGTCTGAAACAAACAGGCAGACAGATGGCCGGGCGTGACCCGGCCGTGTCCCAGAGTGTTCCAGACAGGTGTTATCTGTTTGGACGCGTGCGGGCAATCAAAGTCGGCCTCGTTGGCCGCCGGCTTTCGCGCCTTTTTTGCCGCTGTCTCAAGGCTGCCGGTCGTCTTCTTTGTGCCGATGCGTTGACGGGCGCTGTCGCCGTGAGAAACGTTCCATCCGGCCTTGGACTTTTTTGCAGCACCGGCCTCGCTCAGTCTTGCCTTGCCCTGCCCTCTCAAAAATGCTTTCCTCCAACCGGTCCACTGCAGCGCAAACAATACAGACGGCCGGCGAAAAAATTCCAACTTTTTTAGCGCGCCCACTTACAGTTGACTCAGACACTGCATAGTCAGCATTCCGCCAAAACAACTCAGCCACCTGTTCGAAGCGGTAAATCCTGAGGAACTATTCCCGGAGGCGCCTCTTCCGGCTGGTTCTGCAACGACTTTGAGGGCCCCGTCCTTCTAGTACTGCCTGTCGTGGTTGGCTGGTGCTTGTACTTTTGGATGAGCAGGGTGTCGCCACTCAATTCGCTAGATTTCGGCTTGAGAGGGTCTGTAGAGTCCAGCTCTGTCTCCAAATAGTCTTCTTCCTAGGGTCCACCAGCGCTTGGTCTGATTTAGGAAGGAAAAAAGGCTTACTTCATCTTCGTCCTCCTCATTGGTTGACTCATCGTCAGAGGAAGGCGAGGCGTTGAGGTCTCCGAGTTCTAAAAATGAGCATACTTACCGAACCGAGGCAGCATCAGCAGCAGCAGCGTGCGAGCATCCGTTTCCTGAGGCCGCAAGATGTGATCTCTGATCTCTGTCACATTTGAGGTCTCAGGGAGAGTATAGTCGCACAGACAGCCAGCCAGACAGTCAGTCAGTCGGGCAGCAGCAGCAGCAGGGAGAGAGAGAGAGAATAAAATGGTGTGGCCGAATCGCAGTGCCACATCGTGCCGTGCCGGCAGTGACGCAACGTGCCGGCGCGCTGACCCAGACAGCGGCCCAGAGGAAGCATTTTAAAACCGGCCGGCCTCCGCCAATTGCAACAGAGCACGGCCAGCCACTGCGGCAAATATTTTTTAGTCGCTTTTTAAAACCCACGCACACCTACACACACAGCCGGCCGGCGAGCGAGAGAGAGAGAGGGCTTTCACGTCCGGCCGCTCTTCTCTGTCTAGACTCTCTCTCTCGGTCCCGGCCCGGATCAAAAAGCCCGAAAAAAAGGCGCGCATTATGAAAAGCGGCGCTGCACAAACAGATGGCAGCTCACAGCTGACGGAAACGCATGCTTTTATTATTATGATTAAATCTGCCCTAACGCTCACTTACCGCCTCTCAGCTGCTTGAGAACGTAGGGCAGTTGTTTGGAGTCCTCGCTACTTTTTGGAGCGTTCACTGCACTTTCCAACAGCGGCTCCATGCCCTACAAAGTAAAGTGCACACATCTGTTTTTGAACAACAGATACTCACTAATTCTCTAGCTTTGGTACGGATTTTGGGCACGGATAGTGTACTGTACAGGATGCCATTGACGTAGGGATGAATCTAAGAAGATTTGGGTCTTAGCTCGACTTTGCAAATTAAGCTCACTTCAACGTTGTTGTGTTTCAATAGACTAATCAGCAGTTTGACCAGGTTGTCTGCGCACTTTCCACAGGCTTGTTTACCCGCCGAGTTCAAGCTGAGGTTCATTAGGAGTGCGGTGCCTGAAAAAGTAGTCGTGTCCTATAGCAGACGCAGCCAGTTGACGGCTACCGTATTCGAGCGAGTAGTCGACGAGGCGTGAGAAATTGGTGAGGAACTGCACCAGCCAGTCGACGGTTCCCAGTCGTATCAACTCGCTCTGCACGCGTCTCCTGCATTTTGTAACAATTTTCAATTGTGCTGCGAGGCCGTGAGAACTAATAAAAAAGTCTGCATTTTATTACCGTAGACTCAGCTTCTGTAGCGCCGCTAGACAATGGCCCTGACTGTAGTCGGCGATTTTGCGCGTTTTCAGTGCAGACACCACCGCCGATAGCAACTGTTTGCCCTGCGACACCGATGTGAGGTAGTTTCGGCCTGAAACTGGCTTCTCTCTTTCCTTTACGGTCAGGCACTTAACGCCGTTTATGGTACCGACACCATATGGTACTGGTACCTAGGCTAGTGGCACCATATATGGTATCCCCACGTTCGGGGCCTGTGGTAGTACCATATGAGGTGACGGTATTATATACGTATGGTACCCCTACTTTCGCATTGGTACCGTTGCCGGTACCATATATTCTGTTCAGATTTCGTACCATGTATAGTAGTGGTACCATATATGGTACCGGCACCCATGACCATGGGTAGGGGTACAATATGGTAGTACCACCACAGTCCCCGAACGTGGGGTACCATATATACCATACCAGTAGCCTTGGTACCTGTACCATACAACATACATGTAACCGGTCATCCGCCGAAGGGGTAGGGGGGTTGGGGGCTCTGGCGCCGGCCGGGGGGGTCTGAGCCAAAATTTTTGAGGGGGTTGAGCACTAAAAAACGCTCAAAAATCGAAAAAATCGCAATTTTTTGGCTTAAAATCGCTAATTTGGGCTGAAATTCAGCTGAAAAGTGCTGTTTTGCAGGCGATTTTGGCAATTTTTGTGTCTGAAATTGCAAAAATTTGCTCAAAAATTTGCTTGCCAGAAAAATCGGAGGGGGGGTCGGCGAAATAGTCTCGGGGGTCTCCATCCGGGGGTCTGGCCTAAGTCGGGTGGGGGGCAGACCCGCCTGTTACATGTATGCCATAAAAGGTGTCGGTACCATGAAGATCGTTAAGTGGTAGACTGTTTAGTTGTCCGATTTTATGCCACCTACCGGCTTTGGTAGAGGCGAGACCGTTCAAAAACCTGGCCAGACTCTGTTTGGCCTCGTGCGACTCGCCATTAAACACCGATGACACGGCGTTCTGCAAAAGAGCGGTTGTAGTGTTTTTTACCCAAAAAGTAGGGCGCACGTGCGATGTTTTGAAGCCGAGAACGTCGTTTGCGCCGAAGTCGGCCAGCACCTTCGCCCGCTGCTCGGCGCTGCATCGTGTCAGCTGCTGAAAAAGCAAACGGCACTGACGGAAGTTGGTCCGAAGTCTTACGTACGTGACGCAACGCCTGCAGAAGAAAGGCCGACTCGCGGCTGCTCGGATGCTGGTTCAGTTGCTGACGCACTTTAGCGAAGTTCAGAGGCACTAACTCCTTGCTACAACTTTTTTCCTCTTTAAACATAACAATTTTTATTGGTTCTAGTCTAGAGTGCCAACTGGTATTGGGTATTCGGGTTTTCTGCCCGATCTAATGACCGATACTGACTGAATATCTTCTAAAGTTCTATGCATGATTATGTTCTAGAAAGTCCTTTTTGCACCAATCGATTAAAAGTTAACAGAATTGATGCAATAATTTCTTGAAATGGGCGGTTTCCTAAGTACTTTTCATTCTTATCTGAAATAATCTAATCTAATTTGCTGCCCAATTTCTCTAGCCCTACAGATTGTACTATTCGCTGAAATACGATATTTTACTCAGCTGAGCAAGTATGTATTGATTGGAGGGTGTCAGGTATTGGGGTCTTGAGCTTTTCTGGCATTGTTCACACTACTGTATAAGAGTTGCCTTTTGTTTGACGACAAGGCTCAAATCAAAAATAATTAAGAAATCGTTAAAAGCAAATGCACAGTTTTTGTTCCAAAGTTGCACGAAATAATTTTTCCAAATTCAAAATAAGGTTTTGCTACCAGTTAAGCTAAACAGGTCTTTCTGAGCGTTCGATAGATCCAAAATTGAGACTAAAAGTCATTGACAGTTTCTTCGTACGTACGTACATTGTACCAAGAAAGTATTTAATGAAGAATGTTCCACTGCGCGGCCGGCCGCTTACAGCAGCGTGGCCATGCGTTGCAACAGTATTTCGGGAGAGTGACTGATTCGGTCACCCTCCCGAAAAACTCTTAGGCGCCGTATTGCAAGCGAACCCGATTTTGGCCGCTCGCGAGAGTTTTTCACAAATTCAGCAGAGTTCTCTGATATCCGGCTGAACAACGGATAGAAACATGTAAACATACTAGCTCCACTACTAGATACTGGTATGCGTTACTGATGACAAAACTAACGCATAAAACATACACATACGCAGCCAAAATTTTGTGCATTTTCCTTGCTTGCTTGCTTTGTGCATTTGAAAGTATGATTGACTTTACAAGCATGTAACAGATCTAAAAATCAGAAAAGGCTATACGTAGCTTTCAACTGATTAAGTAGAACCTTTTCATTAATAATGATTTGCGTCCATCCACTCCGAGAAAACGAAATAGCTGTTGAAGTATGTAGAAAAAAGACGATTCAGGCGAGTCTGTGAGTTTACGCAAACTTTCAATTGTATAGCAGCCAGGGATGAGGGGGAAACGGCGTTAAGAAAAGGGGGACGC
The DNA here is from genome assembly GCA_030248155.1 of Sabatieria punctata. Lineage (NCBI taxonomy): Eukaryota > Metazoa > Nematoda > Chromadorea > Araeolaimida > Comesomatidae > Sabatieria > Sabatieria punctata. The sequence continues at coordinate 37,147 of JASANB010003268.1, forward strand.
CTACCGCTCAAATCGTGCGATACATTTTCTTTGCAGGCGCAAGAAATACCATGTATTTTTAGAAGAAACTCGTTTTAGGAGGGACGATCCCTAGTGGCTGAGTAACAAACAAAATGAAATGTTATTAATGTATATCTCCCTCAATTTGTTTTATCTTTCTGGCTTAATCTTCGCTCTCAATAATCGTGATACGACAATGAGCGGCCAAAATCGGGTTCGATTGCAATACGGGCGCCTAAGAGTTTTTCGGGAGGGTGACCGAAATTCGGTCGCCCTGCCGAATGTTCGGGAAATTTTGTTGCAGCGCATGGCCACGCTCTGCCAGCGGCGGCCGCGCAGTGGAACATTCTTCCTTTATACATTCTTGATTGTACAAACCTACATGGCGTTGGCCGGGTTAGAAGGCTTGACTTTTGGCGATGCCTCGGCACTGGGGTTACTGGCCCCAGCCTCTTCATTCAGCGCCATTTGAGTTGATTCCAGCAATCGAGTGGAGATTTCTTGAAAGTACTCCGGCGAGACCTCAAGTAGTTACATTGTACTGGCTGTCGATTGTTCAATCGGTTGAGTTCTATTATTTACCGGTGAGCCTTGAAACGTTTGCTCCAGTGCGTCCACCAACTCTGTGGCGATTCCGATTAATCGATGGTAATCCTTCTGTAGCTGACTGTGACGCGATTTGTACACGTTGGCCACGTGCTCCACGTTTTTGTCCGACTTTCGCGTATTCTTGCAATTGTTATCTGAAGAGCTGACAGGTTGTGTGTATAAAAATGTCTACATAATACATACGTACCGTTATTTTCCTCTTTACTACTAGCCGTAGATTTATCTGCGTCACGGTCCCTCTAGAAAAAGGGCAAATTCACGAGAAATTCAATCACAAGACAAGTGTGATATCTGCGCGGTTACCACATTTAACCCTACACCTTAGCTAGTAGTTTCAGGCTTATAGGTTTATGTGGTAGCCGCTCTATAATTCAGTCGGTACCGAAAGCGCCAGCAGCTTAGGCTTCGCGATTAGCTGGGCCAGCTGATTCTCTAGCCTTCGTTTAATAGCTCTGCTCCATTTCTCCTTAATAACAGCAGAATTAGTTCAATATTTGCAGGTGTCTAATCGAGCTGAAAGCACCTGACTGATTTCCTTAAAGAGCGCACTGTGTCTGGGGTTGTCCAAATAAGGCAAACGAAAGTAAGGCACCAGTTCCTCGATTTCGCTCAAATTGTCGGCACTTTCGGCCACGCTTTTCAGATTGTTTATTGCTGCCTGATATGAGTTGCGACGCTAAAATCGATACAAGCTCATTGTTGGCCGTCTGTTGTTGTTAGGTAATCTTGGCCGCAGTACAAACGCTACCTACCGAGTTAGGCTGTCGTAAGGAGCCTGTGGCGAAATAGACCTTTAGCAGAAATTCCAGCACATCCAGACTAGTGTCTTCTTCCACTTCATCGAACACTGAATACCACCGCTCCCAAAAATCCTCCGATTCGTTTTCTTCAAAGGCATGCAAAATGTCTTTCTAAAAAGTTTGTGCACAATAATTCTGGTAAAAATGTGCCCTTCCCCTGACGATCTTTTAACCAAAAGTCATTATTGTCAGAAAAAGCAGTGGAAAAAAACTCAAGTGAGGCAAAACTTTTTAATGCGAAAAAAGTAAACCCTACTTTAATTTGCGTGGTCGCCTTGAAGCTGGAGACAGCCTTAGAGAATGCTTTGACGTCAAAATTAGCCTCTTTTTCGCATTCGTCCCTCAGCGCCGAGCTGGTTTTGTCCAAGTTAGTCCATTTGAGGAACTAAAAAATAGGATGATACGGTTGAATAGGAGACGGAACAAATCGAAGCTGACAGGAACACCTCGTAAATATCGACGAGAATATCTTTAATTTCGGCAGAAAATTGCTGGCTATCCGCACGGCTCATTACGACCATTTGACGGCCGCGACCAAAATGCCGCCGAGTTGCCTTGACGACAAGCTAACCAAGCTGCCGCCTGACACGGACTGCGTCTACACGCTAATGATTAAACTGAACTTCCTTTACTAATCACACAGCCTTTGTCTCTCTGCCACCAGCTCATTACAGCTCTCTATACTATCTATCAACTACAGTACACCTTATTTGTCACAAGTCAATTGCTCACAACTTCTTCGTAACTTGGAGGAGCTTCTTCGCCAGCGTTTTGCTAAAACTTTCGCTTTAAACTAAGAGTTATAACTACCGTATTTACCACCCATTTATAATACTCGGGGTATGCTTGTCTGGTTTTATGCTCAGAATGCCTTTTACACGAGTTTTAAGGTTTCTCTTTAAGATTTTCTCGTCCTGGTTCAGCAGTGCCTAGTACAGGGCTGTTTGTTTTCCGAAAAAACCCAATCCACTGATATCCGGTATTTTCCACTTTTTTTCCAAAAGTTATTTTCCGAGGTAACAGAGCAAAATTTTTTACAATCGCTTTTTATAGTAGGATTCAACGAAATAGCGTGAGTTTTATTACCAAATGCACTAATTTCATGTTTTATAATAGTAATTTGATTTTAAAACACCAAAAATACAATAACAAAACTTATAAAAATGGTGGCGGAATTTTTTGCACAAACATCTTATTTTTGCCAAAAAATGCTTGGAAACCTTCTGCTTCTAATAACGTAAATTCAAAGCATTTTAACCGAATTTATCCAGTTAATGTACCTACCCTACCGTGTTTATTACAATAAGCCAACTATTCTAACAAGCTGCGCACTCCAATAAGATGCGCACGGCTTATTAGAAACCAGCTTGCCTTATGAAATCGCTGTCAGCCATAGTTAACACTACAGTCAGACACCTCATAAAGCATGCATCAAGTGCAAAACTACAATAGACTAAAACATTTAGAGTTTCTGCACAAGTTTTGGTGAAAATGATACCCCCAACCCTACGGTTTTGGCACTTTTTGATACACAAAATCAAGTTGAAAAAAATAACCCGCGCCCTCCAATAAGCCGCGCCTCTAATAAGCCACGTGTCCAGACCACTCGGAAATAAATGAGCCGCGCGCGGCTTATTGGAATAAACACGGTATTTTCTTTATAAACTTGATAGAGTTTTTCCGTGACCCTCGGAAAAAAGTCGGGTTTTTCGAAAAAAAAGGAAAAACCGACACAATAGCCCTTGCAAAGTGGCTTCTCGAAAATTTTACAAATCCTTTTCAATATCTCGAGTACAACTTGGGTAGCAGTGTAGTACAGTACGTATGTGGTTTAGTCTGGTCTAGTGCATGACTGTTGTTACAGTATACCTGTTCCTCCTTTACGATAATCCAATTTTGTCTATCGTAAGGATCTTTTAGGGTCTCAAATTCAACGCCCAGCTCCGGCGATGCTATGACGGACCAGTTTGCTTCGGATAAAGCATTCAAAATTGCTATCAACAGCCTCAGACTCTATCATGTCTTTCTTGTTCATTTTCCAAATAGTTCCTTCCATCTCGATGCCTTCTACATACCAGACCACTTTTTACACGTACTGTACTGTAGATATATAGATACTGTATGCATTACCTTCTGTTACAGTAACCCCTCGCAAGTGGTTTTTAACTACCGTAGCCACAAGAGCAAGTAATGAATCGGGCAGTTAAACATCCGAATAACGTTGTTGCCCCACATTTGAAGGTCGACGAACTCAATCTGGCGAGGATTGACTTTCTGAAGAACGAAGAAGCTCTTCGAGTGGAGGTAGGGAATGAAGTCGACGTGTCGCAGCAAAATCCAACCGTTTTTGGCTAGAAAATGCATGACTCTCAGTAAATGGTAGCGCCCATCTTTTGATTCCTTGTCATTGCTGGTTTTCCATGGGTTGCCCGAAAAGCTTGAACTGCATGTTCCTTCTGACGTCTGAAGGAGAACTCTTCTGAAATGATTCGTTTTTGTCAGAAGAAATGCTCATTTCGCAGCGGTTGGTATACCTGAGAAGCATCTTGGATTCCCTTGGGCCAATTGAATGCAATGCAGTCTTTGAATGTGTGGTAAAAGTGTTCATCTGCCGGAAAGTGAACCAAACGAATTTTGTCGCTGCCGTTCAAACACAAGAAAGACAGGTCTAGTTTGTCAATTGTTTTCTCGGGCTAAAAAGTAGGAGTCAAGTAAGTTCAAAAAATGTGTTCGGCTTTTCTTTGTGTTCAAAACAAGTTCGTACACTGACGGCGAACAAAAATGGTTGGCGTTCGCCTGAAAGAGCTGTTGACTTTGACTATAAAATGTTTTTTACCTGTTTCTGGAAAAGAAACAGGCCATTGCATTTCGAATATTTCCTTGATATTTCAGCACGTAGCCGAATTTATATAACTGTCCAATCAAATCACCCAATATCTTGGTCGCTTGGATAGTCTAAATCATTGTTATTCAAAGCTTTGTGACTAATCTTGCAAACAACCTGATCAAAATCATTCGATTCCCACGGCTTTCCTTTGATTTTGTAGACAGCGTCAATTCCGTCTTTCACTTCACTTTTTTGAAGGCATTCTTCCAGCACTTCGGCAGCGATGCGTTCAACTTTTTGGTCGCCGTTGGCTAATACAATTCGATCAGCTAGAGCCGCCGTGACACACACAAATCGGTCGAGCTATAAAAGTTTGGTCTAAACCGCACAGGCCAAGTAAAAAATATACTGACCAACGGTTTTTCGGAAGAAACTTTCCGTTGAAAGTACCAGACTGAATACACATTTGACGGATATCTGGCATCGGCTGAAATAATTTCCGTTAGTTAATGTGAAGAGCTAATCTTATAAATGAATTTCTCGGCCTGTTTGCCATTGGGAATTCTACCCAACTGCAAACAACTTCAGTCGCTCCTACATTTTCTCCTTTCGAGCCCATTTTATTCCCTTTGCCTATCTACATACGTACGTCGTTTATTTCATATGTACGAATGAACAGGAAAAGGTCTTGCTTTAGAGAGTAACACCAGCCTAGAGCATGCACGTTCAATGCCTTTTTTACTATGGTAGCTCCTTATCCCCAACCCGGCAAACTGTCTCTTAAAAGTCTAAGCTTCTTAAAAGAAATGATTTTCCTAAAATTCGTAAGGTGGTCTGTCCAAAGTTGAATTGATCGAATTCCGCCTGTATCTTGAAGTGTTTTTTCAGTCTGTCTGTTAGCCGTACTGGCGTACCAGACGGTAAAAGCCTATCTGGTGGCTCTAAAACTGTTCAAAAATTACGACAAAGATGTGCGTCCGGTCACTGAGGCAAACAAGCAGATCGTAGCCAATATTAGCCCAATTTTAACCTTGGATTATCGAAGTTGTGAGTCTAAATAATTGGTGACACGAATTTAATCGACAGTTTCAGGATGAAAAAAGCGAATGTTTAGAGTATCGGCAATGGCTTACAATAGTATGGAAACCTAATAATCTACATAATAAATAGTAGCACATCAGTTTTTGCTATAGATTTGGCAAGACGATTATCTACAGTGGAATCCAAAAGCTTTTGAGCCGACAAAATTCGGGTGCCTTCAACCAAAATCTGGACCCCGATATAATTGTTTTAAACGCGTTCGTTTACCTCTAATTTTCCGTTTTCTTTAACCAGCTAAAATCTTGCACGGACTCCATAAATGTGCTCTATTCTTTCAGCAATCGCATAACCTACATAATTGAGGCGGCCGATACTTTTGTAGTGGAAATAAACTTCGACGGTACGGTAACGGCCGAATTCCTGCAAGACGTTAGAGTGCGATGTGATTTTGACCATGACAAAATTTCCCTTCGACCAACAAACCTGCCATACTCACTACGGTTCTTGTGGATACCTAGTGAAGTGACCTGAAAGTTATCGATTTTTGAGCCAAGATTTCGACTCCAACTAGTCACGGTATTAGGATGTTTGTAGAGAAATAAGACATCGGTGATATCGTTTTTAGATGAATCAGCAGAATTTGACAATAGTGTATCCGATGCGCAAGCCCATCTACCGACTCTCAAAATATGCTTATGGACAATCCGATGAGAACAGAACGTTTGAGGAGCTGCATCACAATATAACCATAGTTCGCATTTCTATTTTACATCTCCACGTTGATACCCAGCTTTATCATCACAACTTTTGTGTCTGGAAGGTCGTCTTTTCACCCACCAACTCTAAGGATTTAGAGAAGAAAAGGTAATTTCGCCTTACATGTCCATACTGTACCACCCCTCCCATTTTCCGGAGACGCTCTTTTTGGGCCGCATTTTATAATTTTTTCAATTGCAGACTGAAAAACTGACTGAAATTGCTTGTAAAATAGCGATTTCCTGGCAAAATTCGATGCTTGATTGGTAGTTTTTGCTTCGCTGACTTTTTAGCATTTTTGATGGATTTAATCTACTCCACCGTACCCCGGAATTTTAATGCTGCCAACATCGCACATTTTACGACATCAGATCGGATGGGATGGCCGCAAAACAGTGGGAGAAATATTTAAGAAAATGATAAGAAAATTTAGGTAACGCTCAAACTCACAACTTTACTTACAATGGCAGTTCTGCTAAACATCATTACGACCGAGATGCCCAAAAGTAGCAGAGGACTTCCTTTCCTTGGTAACAAACTTACATACAGTACATAGATATATCAGGCTATACCGTAGAATCTTTAGACCGTAAATACCTTATAATTATCAGAAGTTTTCCTGAAAATAAAGTGACTACCATAAGACTGGCTCATAAATTGCATACGGCCCTTGCAAAGTTGCCGAAAATTTTGTACTCGGACAAGTACTGCACCACACAATTACCAGTTTAGAGTTACGCGCTTTGCTTTGAACTCCCTTGGGTTTAGAATCAGTATTTAATTTAAGATTTAGTTCATGCTCACCTGTCAACTTTAGACCTACGGGTTAACAAAAATTAAACAGATCAACTGCCCTACCAAGGGTGGCAAGTGATTCGGGAGCCAGCATCGTCGTCGCGTCGGGTCGCCCTTTGTTTGTATCCCAGTCAGACCGCTGAATTTCAAAAGCACCGTATCTGCTCAATAAATTCCTATCAAACCGTAAACGATTTAAACGAACAGGGCTTCCGACTGATTCCTTGATATACCCACTATGTACGTACGTATTGCTGTAGCGTACCCAGGGGTGTAGGGTCTGAGAACACCCCCTTTGTGGTGACGGAAAATAAAAATGCAAAAATGAGGTAATGAATAAATTGTGATCTGTGCCTGTGTATTTTATGCCCAAAATCACATTTCTAAATCCATGTTTGAAATGACATTGCAAATTATTTCCGCTCAATGTTCACTCTCTTTCCGAACACAGTGTAGGCACTTCAAAGTTTTACACTTCCCTTACAAAAATCCTGAGTACGCCACTGACGTACATTGTATTGTATTGTATTGTAACTAAAGCAGAGTTTAGGTCGATTCATGTTGTACGAGATGGTAATTTCTGCAGCCGGAACCTGTGCCGCTGTGGTGTTGATGTATGCACACGAGAGGGCTGTACCGAAAGCATGGAAATTCCCACAATGGGCTCAGTCTAGTAATGAAAATCGAGAAATGCACTCAAAAA